>PNEQ01127462.1:0-25471 GCA_003012365.1 Medauroidea extradentata | reverse complement strand
GCTCTGCCTGTACCTGTGTCTCTGTTTAATTCACATCTAGTCTATGGAGGCGAAACATCGTGTTTACATACTGCGTCGTAAAATGTTCCGAACTAATACAAGTGGATTGCTGGAGCACAAGGTACGTAAGTGTTTCTATTGACGTGAAAATGTTGAAAACTTAGCTGCGGAGAATATACAGATGTAAAATGAAGTCAATTTATTAGTATCTGGAAATTTGAAGTGTCCAAAATTCTCGGGCGACGTAAAAACTTGCCGGTCAAACCGACAAGTTCGGTTCAACTTGTAGTAGTGCAAGTCAAATATATAAAATAATTCTGTCGTATGTTTATCTATTTACCATTTCGAGGCCAAATATGCAAAAATAAATCTTAACACTAAAGTTGGAGCAAAATTAAAATAACCCAATTCATGATCCACCGTCATTCAGGATATCGAATTTTTTTATCGATTTCTTAAGTTTTTCGGGATTTTAGATAAATATGTCACAAAATATTACTAACATACCTTAGCCCAACACCTTACATTTGCATTTCACTCGTTAAATACGAACCGCTGAAGCATAATTGGATGGAGATATGCAGGAGAAATAATCCACAAAAAAATTTCTTTTCAGATAATCATACCAAGTAGAAGAAGAAGGTTTGAAGTATACTTTAAAAAAATAACAAGTATTAAATCAAAATATTTTAATAAAAAGAAGAGACCAGAAAAAGTGGACTCTACAAGGTTGATATGGACGCAGTAGACTTTGACCATGAATTTTTCAAATCCAGGTATTTATAGATTGGTTTATCTTCTTCTTAACTCCATCCAGTTATTACATTATTAAGATATTTGAAACGTTCATATGTAGTTAGATATATAATTATATGAAATTCAAATTACACCTACTTGCGATAAAGTGCGAAAATACGCAGATAATCTTGAAATGTGAAGTTACTGTAAAATAAAATTGCAAGTGAGCTCTGAACGATTCTTTCAATGGGTTCGTGTTAAGAACATAACAGTTTATTTTTTTAAACGTATGCCACTGTGGGAGAATGTTCCCGTATTGCAGAAACGCCCAGAATAAAAAAAAAGCTGCCTGCCGGAATTCCTCAGTCTGTACAAGTGCCTGATGACGTGAACAGATACATAGCATCTGTTGTTGTCTTGGGAAGCCTGCTATTTTTTCGTCTGTTTCTTTGTCTCTGCTGCATCTTGCCTCTGTTCACATCCATTCGTGTCTCTCGTTATTTGTGTTGTGGTCGTCGTTCAGCCATTTGGTGCCTTTTTCATACACCCCATTTTTGTTGGTGTTTTTTTTTTTTTTTTCGTTATTTTTTTTTGTCGTTTTTCCCCAGTCGACTATATTTCACTTAAGAACTATTTTTGTGTTGTTTTTATCTGTTTTGTCTTTGTGTAGTCTTCTGGGATATGACTTAATTCCTTTCGTGAATTGTATGTATTTTACGTCTGTTGACTACAGCTTACTGGCTTCTCTTCGTTTGTTCTTTGTTTTATTGCGAGTGTTTCTGCAATACGACAACATTCGCATGCATACGTCCAAAAAACTGTTATGTTTATCAAATTGCAAGTAATTCGTCTAACTACACATTTATAGCATGTAAATTAACTATTTCTGCTTTAGAAGCGAAACATGATTTTAAAGGCACCGCCTATCAGGCGTTTCAAATGCGCTGCGTGTGTTCGCAAATATGTTTTCTTACGAAGATAGAAGACATTCCATATGTGTCCATTGTGCGAAATGAAAACACACTTCAGACAAGTAAGGAATGTGATTGTTAAGATATTGTGTATGCTCATTTTGAAGCCGGGTGTATTATAAACTCATATAAAGTTTTGCGCTGAATTTTTCTACACACTTTCACCAATAAAATTATATGGCCTTCGTTTAAGGGTGTTCAAGTGCTATAAATTCATAATTTTATATTTGTACGAAATCATGTTAGTTTTGTTGGTACTTGTGAGTATAGTTTGCTCCTACGAAACAATTTTAGCTCTCATAGTTTTCTCATAACGTTGCATCAAAGTCAAAATTTACAGGTTATGCTGCCATGCAAATAGTAAAAATCACTTGAATCACGAAAATGAAATAACTCACAGCAAAGTAACACGCCATAGGCTATGTAATAAAGTATTTAAAAAAACTTCCAGTTATCTATTTTTGTATTTTAAAAATTGCTGATTTTATCAACTTTTTCTTGTACTTTTGCGGGATTTTTTTAATTCAAAATATTACGAGTGGGCTTCTAAGTGCTTTGTTGCGTAGCTCATGTAAAGTCAGTTAACTGTGAATTATTTCATTTAAGCAAGTCAATTGACTTTTAGTATTTGCATGGCAGCGTAACATGAAAATTGTGTTTTTGACGCGCCGTTATGAGAAAACTATGCGAGCTAAAATTGTTTCGTAAGAGGAAACTGTACTCACAAGTATCATCTGTAAAACTGGTAATATTTCCTAAAAATATAACATTATGATTTTATCGCACTAGAACACCCTTAATGTTCTATAGTAAAAAATTGGTCGGTGGTAATTCTGTACACTAGCTCAAAGCTTTGCTGGTTGTGAAGACGCGGCATTTCACGAGCACTTCAAAGTAGCCCTTATAGCGCCGTAGACTCTGAGCATCTAACGTGCACAACAGCTCCAGGCGGGTGGAGTTCTGAAAGGTGCTCGTTGCTGGGTGTGAGGAGGGTGAAGCAAACTGCAAGGCGTATATAGATGGTGCGTGCGGTACCCAGAGGAGCAGTATTTCTTGACCATTATCCGTGGGAAGTGGGCGGTGCTTAACGCTGCCCTGGAGGCTCGTCCAGTAGCCTAACTCGACTCCCTTATCCCCACCCAGCAGTGAGGGTTTTTTTCTCACCCCGTCCCTACGCGGAATGGGGATGGACATTGAAGTGCGCCTACCCCTGGGTGTTTATGCTTCCCTCGTTGCACCGTAGCACGGCGGGCGACAGCATCTGAGCTGTCGGTTCAGTGTTATGTAGGGTCTGAAAGTTTTCCCGAAAAGAATTTTTTTTGTTAGACTTTGTTTCAATTACTTACATTCTTAAAGTGTTTTTAAACTCACAAGTTTCAATTAAATTTCATTTATTACAGAAATACAGCAAACTGTTACTATTACAACTGTCAGGTGGGTAAATTTATCTCCAATTAGACCAATTTCTTTTACCTGGAAACGACATTAGTCTAACGCTGCGTAGTATTTTTTTTTTTTTGCATTTAAGATAAACATTTTTCGTCACCATAATTTAATTTTAGGAAAAAAATTAACGAAACATAAAAAGGTCCAACCCCTCCCCTCTCCACCCTTTTTTCTTTTTCTTATATATCATCACGAAAAATGAACACACTCCAGTTCAGACTCTTGTAATAGAAATAAATCAACTGGCTTGAGATGTTGCTATACAAAAAAAGTACTGAAATGTAATTAAATAAGAAAACGCAGTGCAGCTGCGCGACGTAATGGCCAACAGCGGATCGACGACGGGAGTATACGAGGGGTTTTCGCGCGCGGAAGGGTAGGACCAGTCAGGGTAAAGTTAGGGTGCTGGGAAAGGGGTAAGAGGGAAGAAGATCTGGGTTCGATCGATCGACCGGGCGGCGGGGATTTGTGGTTCATATCGCGACATGCCGCCCCGGGCGACGAGTGAGACGTATCTACGCCCAAGTGCTAGAGACAGAAGCTCAGAACTACCTCTCTCGGGTTTTGAATTTGTCAGAAGAATGAAGAGTATTTGGTCAACACTTACCATCTATGTCTTAAGGTCCTTATCTAGGTAGACTGCGTTGGTGTTTGTGAGGCGCAAAACTGATGGGAGCGTTAAGAGTGAAGTCGGTCGGCGTATGAAGTACAATATCGCCCCTATATGCAAACACAGTAACTGGCGCGCAGAGCTTTACTATTAATCATTTTCCTATGGGACTTTAAGCGGTGACCGTATCAATTTATTTGCGATACGTATGGATCAAATTACAGCGCATATTTCTATTAATACGTTTTTAGAATCTGATTGGAATTTTCCTAGATACGGCGGTATAAAAACATATGTTTTTAATCATTTTGAGGGTCTTGAAAATCGTGTTTCCAATAAGCGATTCTAATTTTTAAACTGATACGAACATTGTTTGAAATGTGTTTTCTTTTCAAACGTACAAACGTAATGCTCGTTGAGATGTTTCTTCCACTTGTAACTCACTGCAGTGCGTTTCAAGCGCAGGTAGGTAGGAACCTTAAGCACTGCTGACGGTTGACACTGATTGGATAAAGAATATTTTCAAAAATCAAGACTAAGAACAGTTATACTAAGCACAATTTTATGGAGGCTTTTTTCAAGTAAATGCACGGTTCGTCATATATATATATAAGTTATATATATATATATATATATATATAGAGAGAGAGAGAGAGAGAGAGAGAGAGAGAGAGAGGAGAGAGAGTGTGTGTGTGTATTTTTGGCTTATTAAATAACAAAATTGGTGATCATTCAAGCAAAAATCTGTAAGACTGGAAGACTATTAAGGTAATTTTATAAAAAAAAAAATTAGATACAAATTGTGATGTACTTGTAACTAAACAGTGATATTTGGTATGAAAATCCAGTTTTTTTTTTTTTTTAAGAAAATAAAAATCATTGTCATCTACCGGGAAATTGTATTAAAGTCATGAAAATTTCATGAAGAAGTTCGTTCGGAATCAGGCTATTCGTTCGTCTTCTATGAGTGTTTAATTTTTAACTACTATTTCTGTGCATTTTAGCATAAAATTTTAAATATAAGGACATGAGAACATCTTAATTAATTTCCATGGAACTTCTTAATTGTGAATGTGTGACATTAAGACCAACGTGGTAAAATAACACATTTTTTATATTCGTATTGCAAAAAGAAATTAATTTAAATAATTTTAATAATCTTAAGTATATATTTTTTTTCATTTTGTTGGGCTGTGTTTTAAGCTTTCCTCACACTAGTACTGAATAGAATATCATAAAAATATAAAATACAGCTGTGAGTGACCTTTAGTTAGAAACGATGTCAGGCATTTTCCTAATGCGATGACGAAAAAAATCATTGGAAAAGTCTCAGTTGGGGTGGCATAGTTTTTTGGACATATGCGTGCGAATGTTGTCGTATTGCAGAAACTCCCCCAATAAAACAAAAAACAAACGAAGAGAAGCCAGTAAGCTGTAGTCTACAGACATAAAACATACATCCAACTCATGAAAAGAATTTAGTCATCAGGAGGGAGAAAAGTTGCCCTTAAGAGGGCAGAGTTTTAAGTTAAATTTCTCTATAAGAAAAATGATGTATTAATTATTTAATAACAAGGCTAGGTAGAATATACTGGCTGCGTTAGCAGTTATTTTAAGATCATATTTCTTTACATAATTTTATTGTTTCGATCTGCGTAATCTTGTTTTTACACAAACTAATTATTTACTGATTTCAATCTCATCAGTACAATATAGGAAACAGTCAGCTCACATAAACTTAAAAATTTCTGTTAAGTAACAGTTTATGTTACAATTCGGTCTGAATTTTAAAAAATAGATCATTCAAATTAATGACTAGTTACCTAACATAATATCAAAAATCAAGTAAACTGCTATCTAGGATGGAAAAAAAGTGATATATTCCGTTATAGCATGAATTATATTTGCCTTGCGGTACAATACAAACATCATAGTTGTACAATGAACCTGTATTTAGGTCGCAGTCAGTCCAGGAATTTTCTATGTACTTAATTTGTTGGACTTACTGTAATCTTAACATACGTAAATGTTCTACTGGAAAGATAGTACGATAGCGCAAGGTGTATAGAATTTACGCTATAATAGCACATTTTTCTATTTTTACTATCGAATTTCATACAACCGAAAAATAAAATAAAACCAATTTGGCGACTCATACTGAGTCTAACGAGGTAATTAATGTATTTTTTACAACTATTAAAAATGTTTTCAATGTATCTACGATAAGAAACCACATTTCACCCCACTTTTTTTAAATTCCCGTCCATTAATTAAAAACATGACTACCAAGCTCCTCAAAAGTAGGCTACTAAAGATAACATTTTCACTTTGATGTAGCTTAAATAAAAATATACCATCCACAATCGTACAGCAAGATCATAGGCATCTACATTGGACTTTACCACACTTTATTCACAAATATTTGGGTCATTTCTTTAAGTCCGGATGAAAACACTTTCTAGGTAAACACTGCACGCTAGTTTAGTACTCCGCGCCTAGAGGCGATGATGTGTTTGAAGGACGTGTTATATTCGACTTATCGCCTTCCCCGTTTCCGTTACTTAAACAAGCTAAGGAGTAGTAATTCTTATGAACCCACTCGTTCTCAAAACCACATTGAGCGAAACAGCTTCAGACGCCATTTTACAAGGGCAGTAGTCAGTATTCGAGAATCGCATGATAGTTCTCGCAAATGGGAAGCACTCTCAGGATCTACAAACGAAAAATGACCGTCGTGGAAAGCGGTGGTGGTAGTGGAAGCGTAGGTGTACACTGTAAAAGTACTTCCTAAATAGTACTGAAAATTTTTAACCTATACTCAGTATGGAACACATATAATGCTTCCACTTGTAAATAAAGAAAATTATCAGGATTTATAATACATAGAGAGAATGGTTAGAGATGATGGTCAAATGCGAAAATGTTTGTGCCAACATACTCTTCAAACACTGTAATAACTTGCAACATGAATGATTCGGTGATACACTTCTGACACAACGTAACTGTCTGCAGACCAAAAACAGGCATCAAAAATTACAATATCTGGATTCTTATTGGCTCAGTAAAATAGAGTAACAGCTCCACGTACAAGAGAAAGCCAGTAATATTACGGTAAGCTGAAGGTGTGTTGAAATCCAGCAAACAAAGTTTTCCCGCGATATACCGTCATCTCTAATCATTCAAGCCAGTGATTTTTGGTGAAAAGTATTTTGCAACAACTTATTTCAATGCCGTACTTGTATATACTGCAGCTGTGCTTCGTAGTTATTGGCGTAATATAATAGGGCAGAGGCGTGGCTCATTTTAGTGCACCAACCAGAACAACGTCACCGCGACACCACGCATCCGTGATTTGCGAGACGCCGAAAGTTAAAAACTTCTCATCACTGACCATGGAGCAGAGAAACAGATGTCCACATAAGGCTTTGATCAATTTTCACCAAAAATCACTCCCTCTACTGATAATAACAAGTTCTGGTAACGTCAGTATAAATTGACTGTTCCCTACAAACATACCGGAATGCTTCCATTGATATTTACTAAAATTAATTTTACAATAAAATATTTTTCTTGTTAGGAGATATGGTTTGGGTTTGGTAGGAATGCGAATTCGAAATAAAATTTCGGAAGACTCGGAGAAAATTCCTTTTAAAAGATTTCCTACATTTAAGTAAAACAATTGACAGCAGGTATCGCTCACAAGATGGATTCCAGAAAAAAGATGGACATATTTAATTATTTTTGGAAACCTTGGAAATTTTGAAAAATTTTGGAATATTTTGAGAATGACATTATGCAATATGGCGGCTGTGACGTCATCCAAGATGGCAACCGTGACGTCATCATTGGATCCGAGGATCCTATCCCAGATCCCATTGTACCAGGACATACTAAGTTATACTACTAACGGGATACTATCGTAAGGACCTAGACCCGAGTTTCTACATTTTTTACGATAATTACTTTTTTAAGTACAGATGGGAGCCGATAACTTTAAATCGCTTTGTAACTTTGTCATAACTGGTTTTAACTACATACAGGTCACGCGAGCTAGGATAGGTCCTGGCGACACACAGAGGAGAAGTTCCCCCTCCTTCTGCCCCTTACCAGCGAGTTTGTGCGCAGCTGCTGATTGGTTGTAGCTGCTCGTCCTACGCTCAGGGCTCCGTCATTTCCCCTCTTACCGACTGGGAAGGGAAATGTGGGGCGGGTAGCTGCGCACTAGATACCATTTTTCGTTCGCTTCGCCACTCTCTCAAAACATTTCCTAGGCTGCGCGACCTATAAGATTTTTTTTTCGAGGCTAATTAGTTAATAAACAAAATTTCAATTTAATTGAAAAATAAGCTCAAATATGCTTACCATTTGTCTCGAAAAATTATACTACGTAGTAAAGCTAATTTTCAATAAAGTTACGGAGCAAATTTATGTTATACGCTCTTGTCTGAGTTAAAAATAATAGTAAGTTTCTCGAAAGCTGAGAAACTCGGGTGAATGCCCTTAACACTGCTATACATCAGTGTGCGAAAACTAATTTTTTTTTTGTACGACGAGGAAGGAAAACTGCCCTTGAGCGCCGGCTTCAATTTTGAAGAAGAGGCGGGCGTTTGTACGGGAGTAGCCGCGGCTCTTGCAGTAAGCAGCAGGTGTTTAATAATACAAGGTCGGCGGCGAGTCAGGCTACTGAATGGCATTAACAATTTACCCGCGGCGCCGGAGCAGCGTGGTGCTTGGGCGGTGAGAATGTTCGCGGTGTATGGAGAGGGGGGAAGAGGAGGGACGGTAAGGGTCTATCCAAGGAGAGCATGTTCTCACAGGTCACGTGCTACGAGCTCTATCGCCCCGGCGTAGTTAGCCCCCCCCCCCCGTCAACCTTCCTCACCACCGCGGCATCGTCCTTCAGGGTAGTTAGGAGCTTGTTGGGTCGTCCATGCTTCATAGGAGGAAATACCGTCCACAGGAACGATGCAGCCTCAACTATGTATTCCTTAATGGCACCGTCTACATCAATTTGCAACATCATATTTATATTTTTTATAATTGTACCCGATAATTTTCCTTATCTTAGGCATAAATTGTAATTAAATTTTGCTCGTATTAAATTTTTTTCTATCTCTCATTGTTTGAGAATTATAATTCATGAAAGTCGAAATTTGCATTATATAGTATTAAAAAATATTTTATTAAAATTTAAAAAAAATTCAAGTACTTTCAAAAACACGGAAAAACTTTTTTTTTTCAGTTTGGCAAGGCAATTGGTTTTAGATACATACATATAACCGTAAAATTCACATTATGACGTTTATAAATAATTACACAAAAACTATGAGAGATAAAATAATTTCATAAGATCAAAATTTTGACACAATTTATGTATAGATTAACAAAAACCTTCTGGTACAAATACAAAAATAGAAATATGACGCTTAAAATTCATTTAGACTGTGCTCTTAAGGATGTTACAGAAGGGAAAAAACCTTAAGTTTTATATTTGTACGGAATAGTGTTTATTTCGTAAATGTTACTTGGAAGTATATTTTCCTCCTACAAAAAGTAGCTCAGACAGTTTTTCCATAGTGGCATTTCAAGGTCAAAATTTGCATGATTTATGTCACGCACTCCCAAAAACAAATAAACCTAATGAAACGAAATAATTAACAGTGAAATATCATGTCACAGGCTACATATTGACGTATACAAAAACCCATTCAAAAAAAACATTGCATTAAATAAATTCTGGTAGTCATAGTTTTTTAATACAAGCCCTGGCCCGTGGCATTTTGTTTTACTACTTTTTTTTTTTCGTAATTTTGCTGGTTGGTATTCTAGGGGTGAATGAAGTAAAAATATTCAAATTTTTACTTTAAAATGTCATTATGGGAAAATTGGTTGAGCCAATAATTTTTTGTAAGAGAAAACTGTACTTCAAATCAACATCCCCAAAACCATCACACCTTCATACAATAATATAAAACTGTAATTTGTTCCTCTCTGGAACATGCTTAAGGCCATGCTCTCTTTTTAAACTTTTTAGCTATGCCTAAACGAGAGCAGATATGTACAATATGTTTGCAATTAAGTTTAAAATCGTTTTCTCCATGTTGACTGAATTTTTTCAAGGCAGTAAATAGTGTGGTTTTTGCTAGTTGTGTAGTCAATAAAATTATGGTTAGTTAAACTTTTAGTCAATAATGAATAATTTCTTCTGTTGCAAAAATTAGCTATCGCAGCAAAAACCATTTTAAAAAACTGCAAAACCGATTTTTGATATCTGCTCATGTTTCAGCTTAAAAAAATACTATCGCAAAAACAATAAATAAACAAGGGGGATCAGTACCTGTCGTCTTCGAATTCGTCAGTTTTCCCTCTAAGTTCCTTACAAAGATATGTGTTAAAATTTCCCGTCTGGTATGGCACAGATATAAATTTCTTAAGCGTTACCAAATTGTCACACATTCACTACCTTTCTTAGTTTTTGACCAGTAACCTTACATGGGTGGAAAAACTTATTTTTTTCTACAGATGGTCGCAGGTATAGTATAAGTAATAATAGTCGAGCAATGGCAACTGCATACAATGTAAGAAACTATCCGTTCTGTCTTGTTGAAGCATAAAACATTATAGAATATTTACAGGCCAGATTAAATGCATAAGTTACATTATTCCAACATGGTGGGTACTATTCCTCTTTAAGAGCGTTCAGTAGCGGAAAATATATATAATATTGTACGTAAAGGCTTACAGCTATTCATAAGGCCTAGTGTTATGCAAATCGTTGCACATGCATTTTCCAACAGCTGCCTGTTGCCGATGTTGCTGCGATATAATCTTATATATATATATATATATATATATATATATACATACATATATATATGGAATGGTCATCTATGTGACCATAGTATTATATACAAATTATAACATGTTCATGTTATGTGCGTATATTTATTTATTTATTTATGTATTTACATGTCCAAAAACAAACGATGATAAGCACACCGCCAGAATCATGGGATAAAATGGAGACAAAAATGTAAGTGGCAAAATGTTGTACGAAGACATTTGACATTTTACGTCTATAATGTGGAACACTGCGCGGAGAAATTACCCTATTGTGCTCCACGTACAGGAATTATTTTATGTCTGTAACGTCATGTAAACGTAGAATCATATTGGGACTGGTCGAGATGTGAAGCTGCACCCATAATATTATGCAGGACAGAGCAGTATTATTAAGGTAAGTAAGATAACTGTGGAGCGTAAGTTGAGACTAACTATAGTACTATGTTTTCTCATTGTGCATGTGAAATGTCATGGTACGACATTTTGACACTAAGATTTTCATCTCCAATTTAGCCGAAGATTCTCGTGGCGTGCGTTAGTTTCTGAACATATGTGTGAATACGTATATAAGGGGTGGTAACGATAGATCAATTTATGGTCTTAGAAGTTAGTTATAAAACCATCGACGGGTTTCCTCAGGGATCTCCGGTCCACCACGGTGAAAGAGCAGTAAGAAAGTACAAGTGGCTTATCAGAACTCCAACTCTGAGTCCCTAGCGTGTATGTATTGTTCGTTGTAAACGTCATACATGACACAGTAAAACAGTAGCAAACTCATCCCAGCTTATGACGTTACTTAGTCTAGTTTGTACGTCGACTTGATCTCAGCCTCGTTGTGTTATTTATATCTTTACTAACGAAAAGCTCGTACCCCCAGGGACTCAGAGCTGGTGCGCGGAAAGTACAATGTGTATGTGCTGTTTCTATCAGTTTAACAAATAAATGAAAAATTCAATTTGTTGTTCTTTCTTCCATTTCGCAAAAACACATGGTTAGATGAGACGGTTTATCGCGAAAATGTTTTGTGCCAACGTACCCTTGAAAACACTGTAATTTCTTGTGACATGAGTGATTGGGTGATATGTGTCTGGTACAACGTAGCGGTCTGCAGAACCAATAATGGGCATCAAATATTGCAGTAGCGGGATTCTTATTGGCTCAGTCAAATAGGGCAACAGCTCTGCGCACAAGCGAAAGCCAGTAATCTTCTGGTAAGCTGAGCGTGTGTTGAAACCCAGCAAACAATCTAGGTTTCCCGCGATAAACCATCATCTCTAGACGTGGTGGTTTGGTTGTGTTTGAAATCCTAGATATTAGTTAATAAGTGAGAGATATTGGCCGGCGTTTAACATCGAGGTCTTCAGCGCTGGTGAAGCGTGACATGAGGTGGGTATGGAGCAACTCCACAATGAAGGGGCGGGGGAAACGGGAGATTCTCGAAAAAAAACCGCCAACCAACGGCATCGTCCGGCATGATTCCCATGTGCGAAAATCCAGGGACTGACCACGTCGGGAATCGAACCCAGACCGCCTTGGTGGAAGGTAAACGCTGCCGTGACAGTAGTTAGTTAACAAATGTTTCTTGCAGAATATAAATGTACTGAATAGATTGTAACGTATAAATGTAAAGTTTTGTTACCAAACATGTTTGGCCGTTATTGGTTCACAGTTACACGAAACCTGCTACTTAGGTATCTTAAACGCGGACTTTGATTGGTTATTATGTTCCGTGAATTGTACCAACAAATAAAGTTAAATAATGACCTGTATGTTCTGTGATGGACTTGTGGTATATTGCAGTCTTAAATTGTTCTTAAAACCGCTATGATGCTTTAAGTTCACTTGTTTCCAACGGTGCGTTAAATTCGTTTGTTCGTTTGACTTCAAAATGTATGAAAAATGAAGACGAGAATAAAGGAGAACGCGAAATAAATAATCTGGCTTAACACATTAGAAATGGTACCATTTTGGTGAAAAGTTTGGAATTGTTGAAAATTATTTTTTAAGTTAAACGTAATGACTGGAAGACATAGCTCTGTGGTAAGTAATCGTGGCTTGTACGCTCCAGTTTTCGACAAATTTCTAAGTATTGCTGTTCAGTTTACAATAATGGACAAGTAAGATTATCAGCCTTGACATCGATATGAGCGCTTTCAAATAACTAGGAAATCCGAAACGCACATCACCATTTTAACTTTTTCGAGTTCTAACATCATAAGTTTTTAAGTCTGAAATTACAGTAAGCATAAATATTTTGTGGAAATTGAGAATCAGAGACCTGTTCTGTAGATCTGTCATAGTGATTAGATACTGATTTGACGAAGTATGATTATATTAAAGTCCCAATTAAACATGAACCGCGGAAAATAAAATCCAGAAGTTGAATATTGTGGGAATGTTTACATCGCGTGTACAGTGAGACTCGATCAATACGTAAGTGTCTCCTCAGTAGTAAAATCAGACGGTTGGTTGACTCAAATCCTCCAATGCAGACAGGGGAAAAAAAGATAGATTGTAAGAGACGGCACACAAAACACGTATCGGTATCAAAAGCTTCAAATTAGCTCATGAGCGCGGAATACACGAAACTCCTGATGCGAGTGGAGAAACCAGAGGTTGATCAGTAAAAAAAGGACTATGTTACCCTATTCTTTCTACCCCGATGTAGTATCCCAGATTCTTCCGCACGGCACGACCAGAAAATAAGGTCGGCCTGAGTGTGTACGTGCGGATGGAGAAGGGTGGTTGTTGAAAAGAGGGGTGGGGACGGGATGAGAAAGCGGATTGGACCACATAACCCGCGCGTGCCTGCTCCAAAAAGTGCCAGGGAAGGAGGAAATATTTTTTGATGGCAGCGTGGTGGAACGAACTCGACTACCCGGGAACACCAAACACACAATGAAGCTCTCCGCTTCCATGGCGTTATTTCCGGGCCCCCGAGTAGAACCCCCTCTTTTATTTACTCATCCCTCGGCCAGAACCCCCCCCCCTCCCCCAACCTGACACAACAATCGTGCCCGCTTATAAAGATCTCTTCCACGCTGTGATCCCCACCGTTTTCAGATTCTGATAATGGCGCGGCCGAGGGATTTGAACGTTCTTTAGAGCTCGCTATTCATCGCTCCTGGAAGATTTTTTGTGTTGGTTTCTGTAAGGTGCTTGGTGTCAGCATTCATTTATTTTAAGAACATGGGTAACTGAAGCTATAACATGAGGATCTCGGCAGTTTATCCTGCGTAGCATACAGAAAGTGACAGCTGATAAAAAAATCAGTAGAGACATGCAAATTTCGCGTTATTTGTTGCCACCAGGCTAGACTCCAAATGGTTATATACACGTCCAACTTCACCCATAGGCAAAAAATACCGTCCTCTGCCGGGTTAGATGCATCTGTCCAATAATTAAAAGTTGCCGGTCGGTATGACCAACCTGCTATGAAGCGGTCACACACGTAGCTGATATCACATAGAGTCCACGACCAGTGTCATCTCATACTGTAATCCTATACATATAGGACTGATAAGTCTTCTCTGTTACCAAATAAATAACGCGAATTTTGGAGGTTCCTAAAATTCCGTTATAAAATTAGTTTCCGTTGGTCCATTAAGACGGTTAGGTTGATCCACGCACGTGCATCATTTACATCGCTGCCTTTAAGAACAACTCACTGAACTATGGTGTGCAGTCTATCCATCGTAGATTCATCTCTGGCAGAACCTTTTTAACTGTGACTCAACCATTTATAAGGTAATGTTGAAGACAACGGAATGCTGCGTTTCTGTATGGTGCCTTAAATAACCTGCGTCGTAATTTTCCCTCTTCGAATTGGGGGTGAAAGTGCCAGTTTTCTCTGTTTTGTCTTCACGGAAGGAACATTAGAAATAAAGTTAAAAGAGGGACCCTACTAGAGTGAGACATTTAAAATAGACCCCGCGGAGAATGTGTTAAGACCAGTGTGACAACACCACACAAATAGATACCTGCCTCAGGTAAATGTCGGCTGCTTACAGCACGTAAATCCAGGTAAGTTGTCACACTGGACTGTAATTCCTTAATCTTTCGCTTCTTTACATTCATTCTCCCTCAGGCTTCTCACAAGCAACACGCCCCTTAAAAAAACCTTTTTCCTTCACTCCATTACGCACACTCCACCTGCGGCCTATTATAAACGACTCGCCCTTTGCCCTTTACAAAAAATATCCTTAATCCCTCGCTCTTATATATACGTACATTCTACCGACGGACTCTTTTAAACGACTCGCCCTTTACAAAAATAATCCTTAATCCCTTGCTCATTTACACACATTGTCGCTACGGCCTCTTTAAAAAAACTCGCCCTTTACAAAAAAAATACATCTTTAATCTCTCGCAATTTGCACAAATTCGCTCTGGGGCATATTTTAAACGACTAGCCCTTCAGAACAGCCTAATTTCCTCCCTCCTTTACGTACATTCCTCCTAGGGCCTCTTTTAAATCAGTCGCACTGTATAAATTGTATCCATTGGTATTGACATGCAGAAGAAATTCAGAATTGTTGAATTATTGTTATATGACAGACATACGGCTGGAACTCTACACTCACGCCTGGGGCAGACGTTGATATTAAACGCTTCCGAAATCTTTACAATCTCTCTTTCTCTCTCTCTCTCTCTCTCTCCCCTCGCTCTCACCCTCGCTCGCTCTCCCTCTCTCTCCTTTTCTCTTTCCATCTCTCTCTCTCCCTCTCTCCTCTCTCTCCCTCTCTCCTCTCTCTCCCTCTCTCCTCTCTCTCCCTCTCTCCTCTCTCTCCCTCTCTCCTCTCTCTCCCTCTCTCTCCCTCTCTCTCCCTCTCTCTCCCTCTCTCTCTTCCTCTCTCTCCCTCTCTCTCTGTTCTCAAAGAATCAAAATCTGAATCGCTCATAAAAACAAAATCACTTACAAAAATAATCTAATGAGAACAAAGATAAACTAAAAGTTCAAATATGTTGGTATTTAAAGGCATAGACGGTCTCTGTGTTTTAAAATTTGCGTACAATATAGGCTTTCGTCTAAAAGCGTCTGTGAGGGAGCTACTTTGGAATATTCGGCCCCGAATTTTCTCGGTAGTAAATTTTATTTCCTAGCGCAAGTTATAGCTTCGATCCTCTAGGATGCCAGCTTTTACACGCACGTGAAGCGAGAATATTTAATCAGGCGCCATACCTTCCCGGCACGACGAAGCCGGCCCTGCAAAACACTATCAGCTGAGACCCTTTCACCGATATTACGTCGAAGCACTCAGGATGGCTACGTCCATTAAAGTGGCCTTTTGGATGAGCGTATGTTGCGCATTACGACACCTAGAAGTGCAGGCGCGATAAGGACAATACAGTATGCTCATCACACCTCAACCTAGCCCCTAGGCGCTAATGTCAGATATTCAAAGGTGCCCCTGTCACTTAGTGACGTTGTATTAAGGACGTTGGACCCGTGAAATTTCAAAATTTTGTATTTGTGCTAAACACTGTTCAATTTTTACACATCAGATAACACGTCATTTCCTCAAATTAAAATAAATTAGGTCCCATAGTTTTAGCATAATCACCTTTCTAAGTCTCAAAATGGCAGTTGCGGTGTAGCCAAAATAATAAAAACAAATTAACTTGCAGAAACAAGATAATTTTTATTAATTCTTAATGATGTGAGCTACTTCAAGACAATTTTGTGAACACAAAAGCGAAACATTTTTGTATTTTTAAAAAATTGACTTTCGGCTACTACTGAAATTTTTAAAACTAACTTTTGTCAGCCATGTCATAAAATGCATTGATACACTATCAGTTACTGTAATTTTGAATTTATTATTTAATTACTTTTTTTTTAGTTTGGCTACACCGCAATGACCAATTTGTGACTGTGATGAGTGATTACGCAAAAACTATGGGGCCTATTTTTTTTTTTTTTTTTTTTTTGGGAAATGACATGTTATCTGATATGCAAAAGTTGAACAGTGTTTGGCACAAATATTAAAAAAATTTATTTTTATGAGTCCAATGCAGGTGTATTTTACCCACCTATACATTTTAAATTATTAGCTTCAATATTTTCTTGTCTGAATAAATAACCAAAAAAACATCCATTTTCGGCCTCAAATAGGGGCTGCGGTGGCCGAATGGAGAGATCATTCGCCTTTCACCAGGGCGATCCGGGTTCGATCCTCGGCGGGGTTAGTCCCCGGATTTTCGCATGTGGGAATCATGCCGGACGATGCCGTTGGTCGGCGGGTTTTCTCGGGGACCTCCCGTTTTTCCCGCCCTTTCATTCCGGTGCTGCTCCATACTCACCTCATGTCACCCCTCACCAGTGCTAAATATGTACCTCTATGTTAAGTGCTGACCATAAACCTCTCTCATCACGCCTTCGGCCACATATAAAATGTTTTATAGATAAACGGAGGACTTTAAATTGATGTGAAGACGTATAACTTTCTTCGACGTTTCTAAGCAAACATCAGACTCACGTGCGTTGAGTAGTTTTTTAATAAACTTGTAAACGCCCTTAGCTCTGCATTCCAATGTAGTCTGTTCACTTTGAACTGAGCACTCCCCAAACCTACAATGAATAATAAATATATTTTATTGGGCCTGTTTTAAATTCCGAGCGTAGTTAAACGTTTTCACTGGTTTTTTTAATACATGGGAGTTCTCATATCAAAACTAGTTGAGGTGGCTGCAAAACTGTTAAAAGAAAAATCAAGCAGTGCTCACTTAATCGTGAACAGCCTTATACACGGCCAGTTGCTGTCGTGTTTGGTCCGGCTGTATCGAACATTAGCAGCAACACTGGGGAGTAAAAATGGATGTGAAATTCTTTTGAATGTGCTATATTTTATTTTGTGTTACGTCTCTTCGACAACGAGGTCATTAGACGGTTTTACACAACTTAACCCAACGATAGGTACTGATGCGAGGAACTGGCCATGGCCTTCGTTAAGGCTTGGTTTCAGTAGCCGAATTGAATTTTATCATTTTTCCCTTATTTTGAAATTTTGAGAAGACGTACCTTAAATCTGCGATTGTACCCGCAAGAATCGAATGCAAGCACATTTGGTTACGTAGATTGAACCCCACAAATATGTCACTTGAGCATAACATACTTAGAATAATTGGCAAACTTTATTTTCCAATACGATTTTTTTTATGTTTGCGTTTTGGTTTTTACTTTTACTTTTTTAGCTGTTATCGAAAACAAAAAATTTAATATTTTTTAATTTAATAATAAATGCTGAATTTTACAATGAAAATTTAAAACTATAAACATTGTTTCTAATAACACAAAATTTTATTTATTTATTGTTTTTATATGTGCCTACAACATTGTTATACACTGTGAAATTTTTCGGTTTGGTATGTAAGTTGGTTTTTCACGCTGTGAATCGTGGTTGGTAAAGATCTGTTATTCTCGGCAGAGCAGAATCACAAATTTAAATCAGTGAAAAAATTACTGGTGATATGTGAATATCACTGACTTTTGTTTACAATGCAATTATGTATCAAATGTAACGTTTCTAAATTGCAGTGTGATTGGTCAAAAACAAAAACTGGTACAGAATCTGTGAAAAAATTTAAGTCCCTAGATTTAATATTGGGATTAAATCTTGCGACGGCAAATTGCGAACGCCGTGGTCAGCTGTCGTACAAGCTGGTATGATAGCTGACATTGCAGATCTTGCACAAGCTAGTGTAGAATCGATTTTCGTGTTATGTCGCCAGAAGAACTGACCACAGCAGGATAAATGTGGCAGTCTGTATCCTTTTGTGAGGACTCCCAGTCTTCTGGTGACTCAGGTATCAGTTCTTCGTTCATATTAAGATGACGTAATGCATCAGCATCAAACACCTATGCAACCATAGTTGATTTTTAGCAAAACGTGTTTAAAGGATTTCAGCTTTGAATCCGTCAACGTGAAGAATTTTATTTATAAATCCTTTAATTTCCATATATTGACTTTATAGCAGTAAGAATACTTTTTGTAACTGTTTCGAAAGCTAATAACCCAATTATGTTTTTATTCAGAACTAAATTTGTTGCGTAGTTAGTTGAACAGCATCGTTATTTTTTTCCGCAGGTGTTTGAATAATTTTCATTGTTAGAAATAGGGTACAGGAAATTATGTATTAGTTTGAAAGTCATTTAAAATGCATACGCGTGTGCCTCGTTTTCCGTCAAATACCGCTTCCGCTGCAACATTATTTTCTAATTCTAGAGACGTGGTGAAACAGCGCCGTTCCCGAACACACGTGCAGAATTTACAAGAGAGCAATTTCAAATGTCGCTGGAAAGGAGAATAGTTTCACTGTCTCGTGAGTGCTACAAAATAGTTTCTTCAGCTTTTCTTACTATTTTCCCGCGAAGAAAATACCAAGACGTTAGCAACTGCTCCGCTTTTCTGTTTGCTCCACGTAACAGCAAAGACTAAGAAACTTAACTTGTTCTTGTGATCTACCTTTATTGAAGTGGCCAGTTGAAGTTAAGTTTAACTATTTCAGAGGTTTTGTTTGCACTGTTCGTGGGTTAACTTTGTTTCAAGTTTAAATTGAAGTTTGGAACTTTAATGGTCAAACTCGAGAATGTATTGCCTTTGTACTGCAAGTCACCGGTTTAAATCCCAGAGAATAATTAACTACAATTATTGTTGTTATATCTACAGTTGTTAAGATATATATCAGTGTTAGTGAAGTGTGCACGCTGCTGCCGTCTCTGTAGCCAATAAACAATAAAAAGTCTTAGAAATATTGATAAGTGATAATTTTATGCAAAAAACATTAGTAATTACTAGAGACCCAGTGTTTTTCGCGAAAATAATTTTGCCCCAGTTTGTTCCAGTGCCTTACGTGCACATCTTCAATTCTGCTTTATTGTTATTGGCAGCGTGTCTGTGTGAAGATCCGTATCTCATTTGACTTAGCCAATTACAAAAACTTTCCTGCAAAACCACACGTCTGTGATTTTCTGGTAGAATCTCAAGGCTCGTGACAGTTAAAATGTACAATCGCTGACTACGAAGCAGAACTGCAGATATGCATGTAAGGCACGGAAACAAAGTGAGGCAAAATTCTTTTCGCGAAAAACAAGGGTCCCTAGTAATTACCTTCATATTTTTTCTATACATTTTAAATCGTCATGCATAGTCTTCCGAAATCCCTTTAAAAACCAATAATAACCGTGTACCATGCACTCCCATTGCACAGTTCTTTCAACGATCACGTGTAGGTTTTGTTATTAATAGTTATCGTTTGAGATTATGGTATATCGCGAAACTGTTTTGGGCCAACAAACCTCTTGAAAACACTGTAGTTTCTTGCAACATATATGATTGGGTGATATACGCCGGACACAACGTAGCTGTCTGTAAACCAACGAAAGGCATCAAATATAACGAAAGCGGGTGACTCATTCAAATAGGGTAACAGCTCCACGTACAAGAGAAAGCCAGTAGTAATATAATGAGCTGAACGTGTGTTGAAATCCAGCAAACAGTCAAGTTTTCCCGCGATAAACCATCACCTCTAGTTATCGTTAAGATATGGAAAATTCATTATACACGCTAGTTATGAACAATTGAGCACAATAGAACTCCATAGTATATCACTTTTAACCGGTTAGTGATATACAACAATTTAAATGTAAACATCAGTGTAAGAAATAATCATAGTTCACATATTTTACTATACATAAAAGTTCAAGTCTGAGAACTCTATAAAACAATGCAATACTTTGACCCTGATAATTGATAATCGTACGACACTTTGCCTCAAAAATTATTAATTTCTAATTTTGCACTGGGTTTACATTGTGTTCTTCTCACGCTTCCATTTCGGAATATATTGCACACATACACGTACTCACCCCTCCCCCCCCCCGCTACACACACATACATCCGTATATATATATATGTGTATGTATATATATGTGTGTGTGTGTGTACGTGTATGTAAATATATAATACACACACATTTATGTACACAAGAAGAAAGAAAAAAAGAAACTTGCCAGAATTATTTCTAGATTTGAGTCATTAAGCAAAATGGTTTCAATTAACTACAGAATTGTATAGTTCAGTTCATCTTGCAAGTATAATTTCTCACCTTGAAATTTAAGTTCAAAGATTATAAAAAATATGAACATAAAAATATCAAGGATAAATATATCCCTTACTAATTGAGCTTTACTTCGAGTTATAATAAAGAACTGCCACAATTTATCACAGTAAGTTATCGACCTCAATATTTCTGTTTATTTTCCAAACAATTAGTACAAATATGTCATGCCAAAGCAGAAAAACTGCGTATTGCAACATAACCCGGCGTGTAAACCTTCAAGGCACAAGTTTAAGAAATTATTTTTAATTTGAATTAACAATCGAATAAATTCAATTTTTTAAAATAATTTTTTACTATAGGTCAAAACTTTATTCGAACATAAAACATTGAAGTAACAGGAAAAAGAATCCCTTCCTTTTACACACACATAAATAACACAATTTCAAAAATATTTCAGAAATTAAACTCCAAATTGCAATAATTCACAATTTATTAGGTAGAAACTTGCATTGAAAAACATAAACTCAATTGGGGAGTTTTCAATTACAATATTATAAGGTTAAGTTACCCTAACTAATAAAGTTGTTTATACCCACATAATACAAGAAGTTATGAGATTTTAAAATGTTTGTTTCAGTGGGAGTTTACAATTAGAATTTATTGGTTTGTGGACATACGCCATTGATCATGAATTGCTGATCAAACTTGTGTTGAAAGACAAAGTACAAAGAAGAACAAAAAACAGATACCAAACACACACAAAAATAGGAAAAACAATTCCAGAGGTATTCTGTCAATTTTTTTTACATGTAAGACAATAAAGAATCGTAGATAGAATTCAGTCGAACATCGACACAACGACCAGACACAAAGACACAATTTCAGAACCAGATTCCCAAACTAAAAAAAATTGGAAATTCACGAAAAACAGCGGACAGTGGACAACAAACGAAAGACAATAGACAGCACAAGTTAAAAACATTGAAAAAATGCAACGTTTCGGGAATGGCGATGTATCCCTGTCTTCAGGCTGAGACACAGCTGGTCGGAACACCAAGATGTTATATTAACGTTCATTGTAAATTTGCTCTGTAATGTTTTGTTTCATAAATGTCCACTGTAACATAAGAACATCATGCTTACTTTACAAAATGTCGAACGCAAGAAGCTATAGACTCGAACCAATAATAACTGGTTGTTATTTTTTTTTTTCCCCTTTGCTGACGAATTGTATACGGATGAAACACTATAGGAGTAATACTATCCTCTAAAAATCAACAAAAATTATTTATTTAAATGTAATTTAAAATACCGCTTCATATTAAGCAAAGACACTCTGAATTATATGAAAACAAAGAGGAAGTAGATTTTTTGTTTCATTGAAAATAACTAAATTTTAAAGACTTATTTTCAATGGAAGAATTCCAGCCACTATACAATTAACTTAACAATTTTTTCCTATGTCATCTTACGTAAGAGTAACACATTATATCCTTTTTTAGGGAACAACGCATTATGCAGTCGGCATGTATTCGCGTGGTGGATTATTGTGGTACTGTATAAAGATATTCCTTTAGTCACGTTCACCTAAAACCTCTAGCTAGAAGAAACTCACAATATATCAGTACAATCCATATCATATGGATGTGCGAGGCTGTTTGGAAGCAAAACAAATGCATTATTTAATATTTGTTTGAAATTTTGATTACCTTTTTGACGAGTTTTGCTGGAATTTAAATATAGCGTCTTATGTTGCTTGCGTAAGACAAAAACAATATTTCACTTATTTTAGAACCTAATCACAGTATCTGTAATTTACTTAAAAAAACTATTTCATAGCGTGTAATATGTCATTACGCACTAATTGAAAATTTTTAATGTCAAGAAAACTGTTCAATTATCACTATTTCATATAACTTATCACATTCAGTTCAGTTTTCTAATTTCTGTTGCATCCAAAGCAATGTAAGTTATTTTAAGTGTAAATTATTTTGTTCCCGTGTACTCCAAATTGTGACATTGCCATGCTGTTACACAGAAACTATAAAAGCAAATTTTTTTATGCTAAAAAGTAATGTTTTCAGAATAAACATTGTCTCGCAGCGATTATCAAACAGCCAAGAATTGAAATCCATGCAATGATATGCCGCATACTTCCAAGTGTCGATCGTACTTAATGTATTTATTATTATATATTTATTGATATTAATTACTAATTAATTTGTAGGGTTAAATAAGACAATAAGCAAAAAAATTATGTTTATATGATCGCTACCAAACTTCAAAGGATCACCCGCTGGGCTAAGCTGAATATTGCCTGAAGGATGCTATAGCCGTTTTGGAGTTCACAGGGAACATACCTACACACACTGATATATATGTGTGTGTATATATACACATATATATATATATAAATGAAAGGTGACTGATTGACTGACTGACTGACTGACATATCAAACTGCAGCCCAAACCACTGGACCTAGAATCGTGAAATTTTTTGTGGGGGTTCCCTTCAGGTCGTAGGCGAGCACTAAGAAGGGATTTTTCGAAATTCGACCTCTAAGGGGGTGAAAAGGGGTGAAAGGTGTTTCCGAAGAAACGTCGATAGAGCTCGAACCCGACGGCCTATCGTCGTGATTTTTTACTTTAATAGGACACTCGTAAAAATGCATACTAGCCAATTTAAGGATTTTTCGAAGTTCAACTTTTAAGGGGCTGAAAAGACGTTAAATGTGTTTCCAAACAACTATTGATATCTATCGAACCCTTCGGGATAGAGAGTTGATATTAACTTCAAAATATTGCTTACGTAAATACCCAAAAAGTAATTTTAGGTTTTTTTGAAATTCGACCCCCAGACAGTAAAATGGGGCAAAATGTGTTTTTAATGAATCGTCTTTATCTTTGACACACAATTGGCTATCGTCGTGATTTTAACTTTAATTAGTTACTTTTACAAATGTCTATGGCAGGACTCAAAATCGTTTCGAAATTCTTTATTTAAAGGGGTGAAAATACGTGAAATGTGTTTTCGATTATCCTTCCATATCTATCGAATCAATCGAGATATCGAAGTACTTTTTGCTTTAAATTGGTGCTTTTGTAAGTATCCCAAGTACCATTTAAAATATATTTTCCGATTTCGGCCCTAAATTGGTTAAAAATGGGGTAATATGAGTTTTCGACTCACATTCGATACATATCGATTCCATAGTCTTTTATATAGAGACGTGATTTTTGTTTAGGATTGATGCTTACTCAAATACCTAAAAAATAATTTTAGGAATTTTCGAAATTCGCCACCTAAGAACGTGAAAAGGAGTGAAAAGTGGTGAAAAGTGTTTTCAATTAATCGTCGATATATCTTGAACCCAGCGGGCTAATGTTGTGTTTTTTACGTCCACGAGATATCAATAAAGTATTCTAAAACGTGATTCAAGGGTTTTTCGAAATTTACTCTCTTAAGTTGTGAAAAGACCTTGAACGTGTTTTAGATTAATCCTCAATATTTATCGAAACCGTCGAGATACACAATTAATTTTTGCTTCAGGGCGATGATTACAGAAATTATCGCAAAACGGTTTTCAGATTTTTCGAAATTCGATTTCTTAATACTGTGCAGGGGTGATATGTGTTTTTTTAGTGAATGATCGATTTTGATTCGACTGAACGGGCTAGCGATGTGATTTACACTTCAGTTGGATACTTATACAAATGCCTAAGATGTAAATTTAAAATATTTCTAAATTTGACACCCAAAAGGGTGAAAAAGCACAAAATTTGTTTTCCATCAACCCACGATATCTATCTAACCAGTAGCGATATTGAGGTGTTGTTCGCGTCAGAGTGATGCTTCCGTAAATATTTAAAAAAAAATGTATGTAATTTTTTTTCTTTATAAGAAACGTGATTATTAAGAATAAAACTTAGTTGGTCAATAATCAAGGCAGACGATCCGAAAAGCAGGAACGAGCAGCGAGAAACAACTTATACAGGAGTTTCACTAGAGTAACCTATCGAGACATGGTGTTGTACAACCTCTATGAGCCCAGGACACAGATATATTTTTTTTTTTTTAATAAATTTTATTTAATGAATTATTTCGACGTTACGTGACGCAGTTGTTTGTCACTCAGGTCTAAATTCCGGGAGGTTCTGGGCTCGAATTCCATTCAAAGCTGCTTGCAAGTGTTCAATTCTGACACACAAAAACTACAAGGCAGATCGAATTAGTGCAATTTACATGTAGTCTTTAAAAGGGGTAAAATTGCAGTTCGCTTTCCACTTAAGTTCCTCTACAATATCAGCTGACATATCGTCGGTATACTGCCAAATGTGATTAAGTCATAAATGTTATTCCGTTTAAAAACAGTAATAAATTGTAGATATTAACAAAAATGTGGTACGTTACTATACTGTGACACAACAGTACGAAACGACGAATAGACTTTAAACTTGGACAATTGTTCGTGAACAACATATACATATTCCTAGCATTTTTATAATTTTATCTCATTTTGACATTCTCACTTTTGGCAGTAAACCGACGATATATCATCTCACTAATCTCAGGTTTGGGGCACCAAATACGTTTCCTGAAAACTTAACTCTCTGAAACTTTGTAATGTCAATAAAGTTAAAGTGAATATTTTGACAATATATAATTGAGGGCACCGTCACCAATGGTTGTGCACAGGGTAAACAGATGTTTCTCATTCGATTAACCTCTTACCTTAGATGTCTGTAACTACCATAGAACGTCAAATTGGCAGTTTTATAAATAAGGCCCAGGCGAAGTCGC
>PNEQ01127461.1:0-25475 GCA_003012365.1 Medauroidea extradentata | reverse complement strand
ACGGATCTTCTTCGAAAATTGGGGGGTAATGTTGCAATATTGCCTGGCAAGCCGGACAGCAAGACGTCCGAGCGGCAATCAGGTCAGCGTTGGGAAACCACGGAAGACAGCAACTCACCTCACCCCCCTCGTAGTTGCACAATATCGAGGACAAGCACGCCGATATAAGGCGCTGTTACCAAGCAAACGAGGTCTGTCTTCGGTCTGTCGGTCTGTCTTCGGTCTGTCGTCTGTCGTCGAGCGGTCGTCCTCCAGCACTCTTCAAATCAACAGCAGTGCGGTTCTCCGCCGGGGACTCTGGATCGAGCCCCGGCGGGTGCGTGCTCGTCCGTCGATGCCGTCTCCTCATCAATCCAGCTTCGGTAAGGTCATCAGATATAATTATGTGGCAGAAACTCTCAACTTAATATAATAACTTAATAGTCAGTAATATTGCGCTCCCCTCCTAAGTAAATAGAACACATTGTTACCTATTATGTATTCAGAGTACCTGCCATTGTAGTATAGTAAATGACCGTTTAACCATAACTGTCTCTTCGTCCTTTAACCCTAAATAACATCTAAATAAACCCACAGTGTAGCTACCATCTGAGTGAAACCCCCCAACCTAATAATAACTTATGAACCCCTAATATAATAACGACAAACAAGATAAACCATTTTGTAACAATGGGATAAAGGCTGACAAATTAGCGAAAATGCTAGTAGGCCTATTATCACTTAACTTTAAATGGTATAAAATAAAACCCCAATCAACGACGTGTACAATTGTTTGCAAAATCACATTTGCAGGCGTAATTTGAAAAAAATCGTGTCTAGTGCAGTGTAGTAGTGTAGCGCAACGGCGCTGTTCGAAGAGAAAAATACTAGGACAAAGGAAACTCGTACTTGCTAACAACCCTATTACGCCTCTCTTGTGAGTGATGAGCTTATTAATAGCTTAGACCTGTTTGTATTTCAACAGCACTGACATATCTCATTATTCGTGACCAGTAAATGTCCAGGGTTTGCCATTCACATTCTTTGTACACGACTGTAACAAAAAGTGACCCAATCGCAAAAGAAATTCATATGAACATGAGTTGGAAATTTAACTTAAAGGAATTCGCAAAATTTCCTAGCCTCTACTTGTTTTTTAATTTTTTATAATGCAAATATTTCGTTATAGAGCGATGAGAGAAATTGTTGTTGTCTGATGTTCGACAATCCGACATTCTTGTGGGAAAAAGAGTCTTCGCCTGAGGGAAGCAGAAAGATGATCAGTTTAGTGTTATCAACCCGTACGTTGGCGTTTGGGTGTATCGAAAGCGCTCGAAGTATAGCTTATCAGAACAAAGTTCCTTCTGCTCTGCTCTTCGCGAAGAAACATTATTTTTTACCGTGGCTGTACACCAAGCCTGCTCGGCGTATCGCGTCTTCCTTGCGTTCAGCAAGGAGCGGAAGGAAAAGCACTCAATTTCTGCAAGAAAATACAACAAAAAATTTATCCACAGTATACAGCAAAAAAAAAATGTTTATACGTGAGATGGTGTTTACGTCTTTCAGGGAACTCCATACATTCGGCGTCTTATAGCGCTACGTCACTGGTGAATACTGGGTCCATTGTTGACGCAGTGGTTACAGCGTTCACTTTCCGCCTTTCTGATCTGGTTCGATTCCTTGTGGCGTCGATTTTTTGCGTATAAGATACGTGGCGAGCTTTGCAGTTGGCTGGTCGATTTACTCCAGTACTCCTCGTGTTTTGCATTCCGTCGCTTCTCCATCGTTGGTCGTCACTTCATTCGGCGGACGCCTGGAGCGCCCATTTACAAGTTTGCTCTCTGGGTCAGATGCCCTGCCCTAGAGTACATTCCATCATAACAAATGTATTTATTACTGGGCTTCTTCGTGTCACTTTCAGGGAATAAAGTTATATCAAATTGTACCAGATCACACGCTAAAAGGTATTACTGGGCTTCTTCGTGTCACTTTCAGTGAATAAAGTTATATCAAATTGTACCAGATCACACGCTAAAAGGTACATTGTCATTATTTTTTCTGCTATGCCATAGCTACGGTATTATCTTCTAACTTAACAGTATTAAAAAGAACTTAGTACTTTCGTGAGGGTTTTATCCTTACCAATTTACCGTCTATTATTACGGCCATAGAATATGTAAACGAATTTAATACCATTCATGTTGAGGAAAGTGATCAAATACCTACGTAAATAATTTCATCTTTCTAATTTTTATGTTAGCCGTAACTGACTTGAGTCTTGCTAGACATTTACTTCAATCATATGAATAAATAATAATGGATTTTATAAGGCCGCCAAGGTAAAAAGAAAGTAATATTTTTAATATATAGAACTGAAACTTGACGATGAATTTACTTTCGTTATTTTACATGGTATTTTAAGTTCGTAAGCTCGAATAGTCATGTACGAGATGATGTAAGATAGAAACACATAATTTCTCGTAAGTACTCTATGTGTTGCTGTACTGAAACAAATTAACTCGAACTTGTGAAATGTGGTTTTATGAAAAAATTCGTGTCACCATTATTATATGATAAAATATGTACTCGAGAGTAAAAAAACGAAAATAAAATAGTAAATACATTACGATTTCGTGCATAACAAATTTGTCCAAAACAAGAAGCTTCAAGTGATGTTTTAAATATCTCTTGCAGTTAAATAGACTACACACACACGCAGTGATAAGTTTAGGGTAACCATTTTAATATCCATTTCAGACTGAACATACAATGCTACGGAACTAGTAGGTCTCCATAAAAAAATAGAACAGCCTGATTACACTGTTTTGGTTGCTTACTTGCTGGAAATGCAAAACTGGCGATTACTTTACTAAATTACTTTACAAAAGTATTGTTGCAATATAATCTACACCCGGAACACTTCATTTTCACGTTCCAAATAAATTACAGATTTCTATTTACGCATATTTCATGCACAAAGAGTTGAAGAACATTTATAAACACTACATATGAAAACTGGTTTTCTAACCTGGAAAGTCTTATGCAACCGATTTTACACTATCTTCCTTAGAAGATATAATAACGTCATACATTTATGTTCAACTGTTAGCTATTAATACTTCAATTGTACGGTGTTATGCATGGGTAGACTATGCACCAATAGTAAGGAATCAGTAAGGCATAATAAAACTTTTTCACATTTGAAACAGTCTTACAAGAATATTTTAGTCACATAAAATAAATATGTATAACAGGATATATGAATAAAATACTTTTTTTGAACAGATTAAGAACTGGAGAATAATATATACACATATAAAAATTGACACATAGTCTAATGATACGTATCACCCGTCAAACTGACCAAAATTATATAAAAAAAAAAAAAAAACACTTGCATACTATTTGCAAATACAAACCACGTAACTATCACGGTCAAGTCGATCGTCAAAATGAACTTGTTCTTTGAGTTTCCGAGCAAGCATTTCTTTCGCAAGGCATTTGTTGCCACGAGTCAGAAACGAGAGGACGGGAGGGAGTTGGGAGATTTGAACATTTTTCTCTTGTCATTCCCACGTCGTGCGTTAATCTTTCTGCCAGTTTCACCCTCGGTAGCTGGCTTCATCCCCGGCAGGACCTCGTGCAAGTGCTTGCCCGGAGACGTGAGGTGGATGAGAGGGGCCTATATTGAGGGTGGAGGTAGGGTTGTCTCCCCAGGAACGTCATAACTCAGGGAGAAATACGTCGGCGCGGCGCGGCATGGCGGGGATCGGGGGTGACGTCGCCTGCCGCGGAATGCGAGCGACCGCTTGCCGCGTCTCGCCGTGTTTTATTGCGCATTCCTCGGCTTTTTTAATTCTGAGCCCCGCGGCAGCAGCGACTCGCCTAGTTCCTGTTCCGCTGAGGGCGGCAATGCGGAATTGTTCCGGAACAGACTGTCTAGTCAATGTCGGTTGGAGAGCCGTTGAAAGTCGCACGCTTATCCGGTACTACACGTGGCTGATCTTCACGTTCACACCCGAGGGCATCACGCCACACAGCTCTCAGGTTACGTGGGTCTAGCTTTATCGAGAGCGTTCTTCACATTGTTACAAAGTTTAGCCGTAAAGGGGAAGATAAATAAGCTGGAGATGAAAGGTAACAGAGTTTATTAGTTATAGAAGTTACAAGGAAATAACACTAATACAGAAACAGAGGCGAGTGGAAGGGTTAGGATAAGGCGAGACAGGAGATAGGTAAAGGATCTCTCTCCTTCCCTAAACCAACAGGAGACTCGCCGCTTATACCGCCGTTGGAGCTAGTTCTCTAGCCAGAGGTCGCACCCAGACTCGAACCCAGAGTCCCTAGGTGAGGTCGCCGCCGGAGCAGAAGACTGTCTAGCCGACTCTCTTCTCCAACTCTCCCTCAGTAGCCAGCTCGATGTCTATACCATTCTTCGCACCCCTACCAGACCGTCAAAATACTCCCATCTGATTGACTCCCAGCTGTGCCCAGGGGCGGAGCAATCCCTGCTGAATCCAGGAGTTTTGCAAGGGTGTTGGGTAAGTGTTGAAACTCATTTAAGAGGGCGTGGTACATAATCCAACGCTAAAAGAATTGATCTATAACTGTAGGTTTCTTGAAACCAATTTGCGAAAATTAAACAATAGCAATCCTAGACAATAGTTTTAGCCAACATTTTAAACAAAATTGTTTCCAGTGTTTCGAAATTCTGAGGCACAATCTCTGACGCCGAAACCTCGTTCATTTAACTGCGGCGCAAGAGATCACGCGTAACGATTTAGTAATTCTGGATAAAAATTTACACATAAATTTGGCAAATACCGTTATCTAGGATTGTCATTGAATATTTTATCCATATTGGCATCGGAATAAGCGTAGAAATCAATTGATGTTATCAGCGCTTATTTATCTACCACTCACTCTTCAAGCTCGGCATCAGTCGCCATATTGAATTATTTTATTATTGCTCTTATGTAATTCTTAGAAAATATGTGTGACATTTGTTTCTATAATATCAATTCAATTTACCTTGCGCTACAATAAAAACATCACCGTTGAACTTTTAACGTATATTTAAGTCGTAATCAGTTGAGCAAATAAGAATAATTAACGGGATACAAAAAGTTATCACTACAGGGAAAGTGGAAAGTGGATAACTAATGCTACTAGAGAAAGGTGCATTGAACACCTGTGAAATATTTCAGTTTTGAAGAGTGAAGAGATTCTGGTCAGCATATAACATCTAGGTCATCAGCGCTGGTAAGGAGTGACACGAAGTTAGTATGGAGCAGCGCCGGAATGAAGAGGCAAGGGGAAACGGGATATCCCCGAGAAAACTTGCTGACCATCGTCATTTTCCCACATGCAAAAATCCGAGACCAACCCTACCAGGAATCGAACCCGGATCGCCTTGGTAGGAGGCTAGTGCTCTAACCACTGCTCGAACCGTGACCCCATTTATTTTATCTTTTTAGTTATAATCATACGAATGATAAAATCGTACATTTAAAGGCGGGATATTAACTGAATAGAAAAACGGATACATACATGCTGAAATTAGGGGGTGATAGAGAGAAAGAATGTGAGAAACAACTGTTTAGTATTAACAAAAACTACTTAGCATAACAGCAGAACATTATTCAACAGTGAAGATTATAACTTTACGCTTTCATGTGTTTGGTATTCTACTCTTCCCTTATCATCTCCCTTTCTCGATATGATTACGTTGAACCTTTGCGGGAACGCGATCTCTTCTTCTCTGTTTCACTAATTTTCTCTCTCTTTCATACACGTACAAAGCCCTACTTACAGCATCCAGTAAATCTATCGGACATGTTCTGGACGTTGTAGCTTACGTGTAGTCTTTGTTATTCCCCTATCCAAACGTTTTTCTCAGGATTAAAGCCCAGTGAAAACATGTAATGCAACAGGCGCGTTTTCGTTACTATGCGCAGGGTAATTCTTCTAACACCGAAATATAATCTCATTCTGTGCATTCTCACTAAAATTACTGAAAAGCAGCATGCAGGATTATTTTAACTTTTTTTCATATTTACCGTTTTAACTAGGCCTAAAAGCACGGACCAATCAAGTTTTAAACTATTTCACTGTGGGTGAGTATCCTTCTCTTGCAACTGACGACGAGTCATGAAAGTGAAGAGTGATCACATAGTGAAATTAAACTTTTCGTAACGTAGAGATATTTAAAACATTTTGAAGACTGTTCAACAGTGTTTCTCAATAATTAGTTTTCATCGCTTGAGCATTTATCGATAGCTTCATGTCCTTAGCTTTTATCAGACGGATATTCATGTAAAGTAACTAGAAGGTAGATGCAACACTGAAGGCATTTCAAAGCCATGACGTCTGAATAAATGTGCTATAAACTATTACTATTTTCGTTGGAAATTTGTACAAGTCAGTAATATGCTATAAGACACTTAAAAAAATTTAAATGAAATTAGCGAAACGTAAAAAAATTGCGTGTTTAGCATCTTCCCCCAGATTTCAACTTCTTCCGAGTTATCTTAGCCATAATTCTGTTTCTTCTACAAGCTAAATTGTTTTAACAATAATCCATGCCTAGATACTAAATCCAGTAAACCGTGCACAAGGATTCGTCTTCAGAACTTATCTTGAACCTTCAATCTACCAGCATATTTCACTAGGTGGAGAAACAAATTGTTTCATGTTCATGATAACCGAATTCCTCACTTCTGCAAAGAGATATTCCACCCCAATACGCGAGAGTACGGATTTTTTCCTGAAAACTCTTAATGAAGGGAGTGTGGATGAAAACTTGAATACTATGGATAATAATCATATTATTTTTATTGAGGTACTAATCATTAGGTTCTATTTCACGGCCACGTATAGTGAAAATACAAAACCACAATGGTATCGTTACAGGTGCAGTGTTCTAAATACAAATGCACGTTGATGTTAAACGTTTTGTGGAAGTGTGTATAAAAACCTGAAATTAGTTGTTAACAATAATGTTCAAAATATTAAAACAAATTCGTGTTAATAACTTACTCTAAAAATTAAAAGGCTGAACTGGAAGAAAAGTATTGTTGTAGGTACCATACTTCTATTAAAATAGGGAAAGCACTCCTGTTTGGCTGTCGGTACTGTCTTGACTGTTCCTACAATTTGTTCTGTAAATGTAGCCTAGATTATCTTTCTTTTACACAACATATTGTTAACTTATACAGAACAGATTGTTGAAAAACAATCCAGACAGTATCGACGAACACACAGAACCGTTATCCTAATTTTACATAAGTATGGTAACTACGTGTGGGAGTACAAGTAAAATAGAACAACGTTTGCGTATAAACAAAGGGTCGAAAACTAATATGGCCATCACTTGTGAGCGAGTTATCGAACGACTTCACGCCCCTCAAAGCTCGTATCACATCGTGAATGTCAGGTTTCCTACCATTATTCTTCAATATCTCGTTTATGCACTATAGTTATTCCATTTAACATGAATTGTCCGTCATAGAAAGTTTATAACACGGTTACTACATTATTAGATGGGTGATGAGAGGTTACGATTTACGGCAACGGAGAAACCAGTAAACAAATATAATTAACTTCGCATTCAATTCTTATAAGCTAGATATTTTGAAGAGTTGTATCCAGTAGTGCATTAGTGTGCAATTGCCTATTGTACTGACTTCGAAATAGAAAACAAATCTTTGCAAACTAATGTGTATATTTTTTGTAGATTTCATGGCTGTTATTTTGTAACTTTTAGAACGGCTGGTGGAAATTCCTATCATGGCTATCCAGTAACGTTAATTAATTACATTTTTACATTTCCCATTTTACAAGCTTTTGGAGAAAATCGTGCATAATCTATAAGTGAAATAGGTAAATATAACATTTTTTTTTTTGTTTTTAGCTCTCAACAAAATTAAATAAAGGTAAACCATAATGAATAAGAACTGGGAGTGTTCGTTATTAACGTACCTACTAGTTATCTGTCAAAATGATTATTGAGTGATGTGGAAATTTTTCTAGGCTGCAGGAACAAGTTGAACGTGATATAAGCGTGGATTTACTAGGATCTACAGTAATTTACTTAAATCATATTATGTACAAATTTGTTATTTTAAAATTCGTGTCGTCATATTATAGTTTCTGATTGGATGCACTTCTGTTAGAAGGGAACAAGTAAGACTTCAGCAGCCAACTGAAAGATGGCGAGGAGAAAGAGGGATTTGAAATATCTCACACTTTCCTGCAGCCGCTGCACGAAGGCGACAGCTGCTGTGCCCGTAACGACTCGAGACCTCGGCTAGCAGACAATGGCAGCGAGAAGGAAGCATCGCTATGATTTTCACATCGGCGCGAGTCTGAACAACGGGAACAACTGGCAGAAAACAAAATTACTGCACATAAAACTTCTCCTTATCGCTTCTATTAGTCCCACTGGCTGTTTGAAGTCCGAATAAAACTTTATTCAGGAAAGAACCGAAACGGGGAAATATTTTTTATACGGCTGAGGAAGAAAATGCTAGTTTTGACGCTCATCTATAGCTTCACGAGATTTTATATATTAAAACCTTTTATAGGATTAATGTTCGTTATTTACGGTGTTTCGCCATTTAAAATTAAAAGTTCAAATAATAATTTAAAATGAGATGCCAATCTTAAGATTACCAAATACTTTATTCTAGTCTTATCAATAACTTAACAATAGTTTCACATATATAACCCCAACATTGCATATTCAGAATACATATAATTTAATGAAACAATCAGGAGACAATCAGTAAGAGTATATATATATATATATATATATATATATATATATATATATATATATATATATTAGCTGCCCTGACAAACGTTGTTTTGTCACATAAATAAGTTATTGTAAGTGTGTAAGGATGTGGTATATAAGTGGAAGAGGTCTAATAATAAAGAAAATAATAAATAATAATAATAATAGAGCAGTGACACCTGGTGGGGATAGACTGGTATCAGCTCGCGAGGGTAACTGATAAATTATCACTTACACAGTTATCGACCGGGTTCTAAAATTATTAAATTAAAAATATTTACTAAACAACATCACTAAAGAGTATAAAAAATAGATAAAAACCTATTCGCAGACCTACCGAATGTGTATACAAAATTTCATTGAAATCGGTTAAGCCGTTTCGGAAGAGTACGTAAACAAACACTGTTACACGAGAATTTTATATATATATATAATATGTATATAATATTATATAAAAATAGTTAGAGATGATGGTTTATCGCAGGAAAACTTGACTGTTTGCTGGGTTTCACGCACGATTAGCTTACCCAAAGATTTCTGGCTTTCGCTTTATATGTGGAGCTGTTGTCCTAATTCACTGAGCCAATAAGAATCCCAGTATCGTAGTAAGCTGTGCCTGTTATTGGTCTGCAGACAGCTATATTGTGTCAGGCGTACATCAGTCAATCATATATATTGCAATTTACTTCAGCGTTTTCAAGGGTATGTTGGCACAAAACATAACCTAGAACGCTGTAGTTTCTTTAAACATATATGATTAGGTGATGTACGTCTGACACAATATAGCTGACTGCAAACTGGCAACAGGCATCAAATATCACGTTAGGGGGATTTTTATTGGCTCAGTGAAATAGTACAACAGATCTACATACAATAGAAAGCCAGAATAATCTAATAAACTGAACGTGTGTTGAAATCCAGTAAACGGTCAAGTGTTCCAGCGATAAACCATCATCTCTAACCATAGGAAAAAGGCATGACAATTTAGCAGTATTATTTGGTGATGGGCCAGAATCCACTGGCCTAAATATACCCGAGCAAAAACCGTGACATTACTATAGCTTTGTGCGCACACATTACAGGATAATGGACATTTTAACAGTTGACCTTATATCATTGCCGCGGGTCCAACAACCAGCCGGATGGACTCCACAGTCCTGTGATCACTCTGTCTTCAGCTCCTTGTTTATTGGCTGCTACTCCAGTGAGAGGTCAGTTGTACATGTAAGCGCGGGAGTTAACGAGTATTTTCTTGCATGTTTATAGTTATTGGTCAAGAGTCCTAGAGTAAGAATTTAATATACTGCGACACTGAAAGAAAAATATTGTTGGAGCTACTATACTTCTGTCAAAATAGGGACAACAGTCAATTTTGGTTGTCAGTACAATCGGGATTGTTCATACAACAACCTGTTCCGTGTAAGTAGCAACATGTTCTGTAGAACAAGAAAACAGCATCTTTATTTCACAGAACATATTGTTACTTCTACTGAACAGATTGTTGTAGGACGAATCCAGATAGTGCCGACAACCAAGTTGGAACGTTGTCCCTATTTTAACAGCAGTATGGTAACTCCAAAAATACTTTTCTTTCAGTGGACCCTATTGCAATGTATATAGTATTTTCAATTCTAACGTTTTAGCAAATAAATTCGCGAAATTTCCGGGTCTCTAAATCATTGGTTGTAAAAGTTATCCTGGCGCGCTACACAAACTACATGCCAACACCAGTACTCAGGTGAGCATATAGTAACTTGGAGTCTAGTGCGCTCTCAGATAATAACACGAAACTGCCGTTCTCTACATGCATGTAAATATTCATTATGCAGCATTTATTTTTTAACGTGAGTTTTAGTGTCATAAGTCTTCAAATAACACTGCTCTTCTTGAGAAAATGTTACACTGATAGTCTTCATGTGTCAGTGTATAATATTTGCCGGGATCTCGTTTTTGGTGACCTAACGCTTAGTAATATATAACAGCTGTCACCCCCATAGTTGATTGTTGCCTCAGACTTTCACCTGCAAACACATTTTACACGCATTTGGAAAGGCCATAGTTAAATTCCCATCTGTAGCAATGAAATCAATTTTCCTGAAGCAGTTTTCGCCGCCTCAACCTCCACACTCTTATTCTAGAATAATGTCTGTGCCGATACTTATTATGAAGATTCATAATTACTTATGATTCAGATGTCCTGATAAGTCTCTGCCTACTAAATCAAAATTAGATTTTTACACACACAGTAAAAAAATTTGAGAAAAATTTCCTTTACACGTAAGATAAAAAAATTACCCTCACATTCAAGTAAAAGGTACCCAACAAGTGAAAAGGACAAACTATCTGACACGTAATGTAATATTTACTTTATGGAAAAAAGGATTTACAAATTAGCAATGTAAAATAAACACTTTCCGAGAGAACTCGAACACAATATTAAAATGGAATGAATAGCACGCTTTAACCACTAGACCACCCCATATGTGGAACAAAATATAGGGCCTTATACTGTAATTATGGTACGTATTTCTAATGTTATAACAGCAGCGTTACTGTATGCGATACAATTGTTCAGATCATGTTAGTTATTTAAACCGCTATTTTTTAAAACAATAATTTAAGGGCGCGGTCTACCGCAATTTTCATCATCATGATTTTAGTTTGTATTTGTACCAGATATTTTTTCTTTCTTATTTTAGTCACAAATGTGACTAAATTTGGCTCTTATGAAATTTTTTCATCTCTCATAGTTTTCGCGTAATGGCTTGATAAAGTCATATTTTGCATGTTTCCGTTTTAACGACTACACTAAAACCAACTGATATACCAAACTCAAAAAATCACAGTGGATAAAGACACTACAGGCTACAATGACATGCTTATAACATTAAAGAATTAAAAATTATTTGTATTTTTTTAAATTATTGCATTTTTTAAATGTTTATTTTCAGTTTCAGCATTTGTTTAAAATTCAAATAAATGTCATTCTTTAATTTTATGAGGAGCATGTCATTGTAGCCTGCAATGTCTATATCCACTGTGATTTTTTGAGTTTGGTATATAAGTTGGTTTTAGAGTGGTCGTTAAAACGGAAACATGCAAAATATGTCTTTAACAAGCCATTACGCAAAAACTATGAGAGATACAAAAATTTCATAAGAGCCAAATTTAGTCACATTTTGTGTCTAAAATAAGAATAAAAATATCTTCTGCAAATAAAAAATAAAAAATGGCGATGAAAATTGTGGTAGCCGCGTCCTTATCATAAATGCACAAGGTACAAAAACCCTAATTTTCACAAACTCTACCTTAATGGGTTTATGCAGATTGGTTTATTCATCGCCATGAATCTTGGAGAACGAAATAATAGTACATTCAACTACAAACTGGTATGTCATCTTGTATACTACCAATAAGCGCCAAGCCAATTTCTGCTCATAAAACATCGTGCGTGCCTCCGAAAACTGGTACGTATACCATGAAATTAGTACGCGTAAACACGCTCCGTACCATGCGCAGAAACATGCGTAATAACTCTTAGGTAGGTTTCCTCTTTCCAACAAGTAAGATGTAGTGTACCGTATTTTTGCAAAAAAAACACGAAATTTATGTTCAAAGGCTATGAAAGATTAATTTACACTTGTCTGACAACGTTTAAATAATTTTTGCAGTGTTCATTATCAAATAAAAAACTGACAGCGCGCACACTGTAAAAACACGTGGTTGTATGCTACTAAAATTATTTCAGCCGCAATGCAGATCCATGAACTGCCGTCATTCGCACACACTTCTTAGGTCTACTATACGATAATTTTGTTGTAGTACCAATCAAAATATTCAACGGGTGCAAGACATTTTGATCGTGTTGTTCTTAAGGGTACGGCTACAGCAATTTTCATCACTATGTTTTTATTTTTACATTTGTACCAGATATTTTTTTCTGATTTTAGATACAACATGTGACTAAATATTGCTCTTATGAAATTATTTATTTGCCATCTATTTTGCGTAATGGCTCATAAAAATCGAAATTTACATGTTACGGTTCTAGGGACGACTCTAAAACGAACTGACATACTAAACCGAAAAAAATCACCTAAATTAAACCACACAATAATATATTTGTGTATTTATAAAAAAGTTCCTGACTTTTTAAATTTTTTATTTTAAATAACAGCATATTTATTTAAATACAAAAAAAAACTGTTTTTGTTTTTATGTGCGTATGTAGCCTGTGACGTATTTATTTACAGCGATTTTTTTTAGTCTGGTAAGTGAGTTAGTTTCATAGTCGTCCTTGAAACAGTAACATGCAAGTTTTGACTTTTGACAAGCAATTATGGAAAAACAGTGAGAGATTAAATAATACCATAAGAACGAAATTTAGTAACATATCATCTAAAACAAGAAAAAATATCTGGTGTAATATATTTGATGTAATGTTATTAAACGTGGTCCTGTGTTGGGCGGACAGTCTGTGATATACTATTATAATGTAATATTTGCAGAGGGTTGGGGTTTGATGTTTGTCCGAAAATGGTGATAATAGCAATGGAACTCGATAAAAGAACGTCTGGCTCGGCGGACTAGCTTCTTACAACTTCTACGTGAATACTCCAAATGGAATTACACACAACCCTAAATTTAAATAATAACTCACAGACGTAGAAAATTACAAGAAATTTAATATCACAATTCTCTCAGGGAAGTATCAGTGGATAGGGGACAAGTTTTGCAACGTGAATCTATTGAATTTGCATGGTGAGTAGCGACCTTCTTTGAATAAGAAAACGGCTAGAAGAAATACAATGTAACGAATGCAATTGTCGTTGAGCAGTACAGAAATGGGAAACAACTGCGAAAACCCACTGGAGGAAATGCAAATTGAACACTGAACAATACTGCTATTGAAGCCTTCTACCCACTAACTACCGTAGACATTCTGCTACAGAGTCAAACTTCAGCACAGTCCAATCATGCGTTAGTACGCTGTTAACGTAAGTCTTTACATGCCACTAAAACGGTGTTGGCTGACCCTGCCTCAGTAACTAAACTGGCAATGATACCAATTTTTCTTCTTGTAGGCCTCCGAAATGGTCCACAGCCTCCAGGATTGTGAGGAAGATGTCGTCTCACTGTCCTCCCTCTGTGGCAGTAATAGCCGGCGTCCCTGGGCAGCTTCACGGCCTCGAGCGACGCCAAGGAACACGTCCGTCTCCTCCGGCGACCCACAAAGAACTCCCGATAATAGCTAGCTAAACTTTCTTACTTAGGCTTCGCGCTCCTCCATGGCACAAGGAATACACTTCTTATACCACAGGCTACTGCACACATCATTCCCTACACTTAAATTCCATACATAAAATATCACACGTAAAAATACATTAACATCAATTCATCTCATACAACAAGTAAATAAACATTAAATACATTGTTTTAAGGCATTAAGGTCTGCAATATAGGAATACCAAATGTATGTTTTACACTGGTAATAATATAAAAATGAAGACATGGTGACGGAAATTGCTGTAAACTGTGCTCTTAATTGAGGAGCAAACATTCAAAACCAGACATGTCCAAAATCCCGGAAATGAGTAAACTGCCATTTCTAAATAAATACGATGTGTTATATACGAGATTCCATAAAAACACATGTATTATTGAAATGAGTATGTTTATTCTCAGTTAGTGCTGTAAAATATAAAGTTCATTCACTTTTTTCTACAACTAGCTAAGGTTGACATGTCTGGTTTTGAAAATTTGCTCCTCAATTGAGACAGTAGATCTCGTACTAAAATGTTAGGCGCAGATAGTCCACCTGCCTTAATTTAATGGTAAACAGGATGCTTTTACTTATTAGGAATAGTTTTTTAACCAAGTTTGCAGACCCATACCGATGTAACGCCGCATTTATGGACATGTTATCTGTTGTAAAATCTCAGCTGTGATTATCATTTATCAAATACACTGGGTTGTTTCCAAACATAATATACAGTTTTGCTGGCAAGTACCTATTAAAAAAATATAAAACAAAGCGTAACAACACCGTGCGTTTTTGTTAGAACCCGAGATAGAGAAAAATTTCTCAATTTTGAATACGTATCTGACTTGTTAGCAACATAAGGTTCTTACAAATTTAGCTGCATTTTAGAAGATTTTGCCAAACGTTTTTATTTCATGACACGGTAAGACCTAGCGGGGTAACTTTAACAACTCAAAAATTTTGGTTTTTATGTTCTTTATTGACGAAAGTTTCAAGCATTAGCTATTGACTAAGGATGCAAGGAATTATTTCAAATACTCTGCTCAGATTATCTGTTTATTTACCAGATAACCCAAAACCTAATATGTTAAAGTGTCAAAGTAACCACGAACATGGTCAAAGTAACTCCGGTTTACGGTAATTAAAATTTTTTACCGAAGAAAAATTTATATTGCATTGGTTTTTACTTTGTATTGTTACGCGTACACTCGGTAAAGGAGAACGTCTTGATCACAACCGATTTCTAACTTGGTGCTCCTCACACAGTAGTTCCTTCTGTAGATAATAGTTGATATTTACTTACAGTATAAGCGTGTTGTCCTTCCATTGCGGCAATTGATAGAGCTTGTGATTTTTAGTGAAAATAATTATACATCATTTGTTTCAATGCCTTAAGTTCACATCTGCAGCACTGCTTCATGGTCAGTGGTTGACTGTTTTCAAGGCCTCGTTCTTTAGTTTTCCAACGGTTTCGAAAATATATTTTTAAATGCAAATTAATAAACATATCAAAAATTCATTCCTAGAGTTTTTACACTAATATATAACTGTTCGTATCTGAATTTTTATGTTGCAATACACCTAACTGATATTTAGATTTCTGCCCCTGAAATATCACATAGTTCGTTTTTAAAATAAGACAAAATAAAGCAAAATAATTTTTTGTTAGCAAAGGTACATTATTATAAAAAACGCTAACGCAATATTGTGTATCGTATGACTGTACACATTCTCAATTTTTTTTCAAAGCATTTGATTACAAATTTTCTAGTTATTTGCAATTGTTTGAAATAAATGAAAGAACATTGTCTTAACTCTCATAGTCTTGAAATTCTACCCGCAAATTACATACGAGTTGTGTCGCAGTAACCTTACTCTCATTGGCCCAATCAAATGAGCGACGCCTCTGCCCATATACATTCTACCAATAACTACGAAGCAGAGATGCAGATGTGAGCGTTATGCATTAATACAAAATGTTGCATAATTCTTTTTCACCAAAATCACCAGCTCTAACTATAGATTACACTGAAATAAGTAATGACGGGTACCCTGCAAGTGAATTTATTTAGAAAACAGCAGGGGAAATTGGGTTTAAGGTTCAAAACATACGTTTTACCCTGCTCGGTAATGAATAATAGTGTATAGTATACGACTAGGCATGTAAAACATAAGTGACGTCACACAGCAGCAACTTCATGGCTATTGGCAGAGTGTTTTTGTGCAGAGTTTTTATTCATTTGATTTTGCCTACCAGTGCATGGATAACTGTGACACAAAACGTCTGTCATTTGCGGGTTTAACCTCCTGACGTATGTTAAGGCATCCAATCACTGACCACATAGCAGAGATGCAGGTGCGCCGTAAATCACTGAAACTAAGCGCTGCAAAAATCTTTTCGCGAAAACTACCGGGCCCTAACAATAGGCTTTACCAACTTTCTGAGCAAAGAGTTTTCTCGAATGACATGTTCTTGAAGAACAATCGTTGGCGCCGTGATCTGATACATTCAATTGCGGCGCAACGTATCAAACTTAACAAATGCATCATTCTGGGTAAATATTTACTCATAAAATTAGTTTATGTCATTATATAGGACTGTTGTTTTGTAGTTCTTTCATGCTGACCTCAAAAATGTGTGTATTTAAAAGGGTATATTAGCGTTTATTTATCTACCGCATTCTTTTCACACTGACGTCGTAACAAAAAAAAAAACATTTCATAACCAATGGGCTTAGTAGTTACACTTAATTACTTTCTGCAAATGAATAGGTTTATTTTTATTATTTAAAAACTGCTGCCATACTGCAGGAGCAAGTCAATTGATTTTAATACTTTGGGGGTAAGGTTTATATTGAATTAGATATCGGTGGTTTGGCTAATAAGGGAATTTAAAACGTTTGGAATTCACGCTGAAAATCTCACATAAGACAAAAGCAAACAGTTTGAAAGCAGTTCCCAAGGAGCGAGCCGCCCGGATAAATGGACTCCAGTATTATATCTTTTCCCCAGACACTCGGAGGAACAGAAGGGAAGAGCGATTTTCAAGTCGTATACGGGAGAGTAGCGCCCCAGAAAACAACGAAGATAAATCGCTCGAGGACTCACAGCGAACAAGTAAAGCCTTTAAGTTAATGAAGATCACATCCTGAAGGGAATAATGGCGAAGTTTATTGTTGGACTAATGTTCATGTGAAGTGCGTGGAAGCTTACAGCCCTCACCACTTAGTACCGCGTCTTTTCTTGGTAATACACAACAATAATTGAACGAATGGAGATGAAGTTCAAACTTATTGTTTGCATAAAGGATGATCAGACGCTGTCATAATTCGCACAGCCAGACCATGTTCACTTATTGTGGAACAGTTAAAATCCAGTATCTGAGCACGAATTAACTCTTTAAGTCTAATAACAAACTCATTTATACCTGTAAATAAGCAGAGTCTAATACTGAAAGAAAAATACATGTTTCTAAAGATTTAAAATATAATTTCACACAATCAAAATATTTACAAATATGGATGCATATTTGTAATTTTTTGTAAACTGCCCTGTGATCTCGCTATTAATACAGCAAAATTTTAACTATATGTAAGACAACGATCAAAAATTATATAGGGGTATGGAAAATTGAGGTGTTGAGCGAACGACTGGAATATTCAGTCGTCGATAAAATCTAAATTACTCATATTATTTGAATGCAATTGTTTTGCCGAGTAGACATTTTTTTTAGCGAACGTCTAGGTTGTATGCTTTTCTTTCGAGTAAAAAATAAAATTTTGTATTAAAAAAAAGTATTGAAACTACAAAATCCATAAAAAGGAAAACTGTAATATTTATTATTTTGATTATGATAATATCTAGGACTCTATAATAACAGAATTTAAAAAATATTCACCTTTTGATCATTTTACTCTCCGGAAAAACCACTGCGCGAGTCGTTTACGGATGTTAAAATTATTTTAAAATCAAAATGCTAGTATTTTTGAATTTCGGTTATTATAGAGTCCAAGATATTATCGGCCTAGTATAGGTCATTCGGAATAAAGTGAGCAATAAAGATTTAACATTTGAAAAAAATCACAAGCCGTTACTGCATATACACCACCACTAACAATAGTTACTTTACTGCTTGTATGGTTGGTAGCGATTCATTGCATGTAGTTCCGTGTATTTTCCTATTTGAATACAACATTAGTGAAAGAACATATGATGAAATCGACCTCTCTGTATTTAATACACTTAAAAATAGTTACTTATTATCTTATTGACATTCATACTTACAGTATATTTAGACCCAATTGGCGCGAGAATAATGTGACGCTATCGCCGACCTCGAGTCATCTTGGTCGTTACAGCTTGCTCCGCGCTTCAGACAGTTCAAAACTCCACCAACAGGTGGCATCAGAGTTAGGTTCTCGCCGCCAGTTGCATCATTTGCGTGCGTTTGTCCGTTGTGCGTATACACACATTCAAAAGTATTGGAAATTACTTTGAGTATCATTGCCGAAGTGATGTGAAACCATCGGTAATCTATAAATTATGTTTTACGTTTGCCAGTCTAGAAACAACATACTTTTTATTTCACATGTTAAGAAAATACGTTATTTATTGTTTCTGAAGTGTGTCGTCGTTGTTCGTGCCAGTAGAACTGAACGAAACTTGAATTATTGAATAGCGTGTGTCATGTCTGTTTTAGTGGTGGTTTTGCGTTACAAATTCAAATAAAATATGCCCTCATTTACGAGATTCGTAACGTCAATAGTGCGCGTTGTTTAGATTAGTCGATGGACAGAAACCAGACATAAACTCGCATGTATTAATAACTAAGATTACTTTTTATTAATATCTTATATTCAGTCCCCGTGCATTTAATGAGTTGATATTGTAGCTAAAATTTATCGGAGCAGTTTAATGTAGTTGTAAACATTGCATGACCCTATGTAAATAAAAGCACGTGGCATTATTTGTGTTTACATTCGGCAGAAAGATATAAACTGGCAGGAAATAGAAATTAATCAGGGCTTTTCTGAGTGTTCACTTTATTCCGAATCACCTATAATTATAAACATTTCTGTTTCTCATTTTTATGGATTTTGTGGTTTCAATCCCTTATATTTCTAAATATCGTTTTAAATTTTATACTCGAAAGCAATCATACAACCGTCCAGTGCTATATAAACAAACGTTCGTTAATAAAATATCTACTAGGCAAAACAATTTTATTGAAATAATATGATTAGTTAAGATTTCATCGACGATTGAATATCCCAGTCGTTCGCTCGACACCGTAACTCTCCATGTCCCTTAACGCCTCGCTCTTTAGTTTTGCAGAGGTTTCGAAAATATTTATTTTTAACGCATATTAATACATATATAAAAATGTCATTCTTACAGTTTTAACACGTATATATCATCGTTAGTATCAGAATTTTTCTGTTGCAATACACCAAACAGATTTATTGATTTTCGCCCCTGAAATATCACATATTATATTGTCAAAAGAAGCCAAAATAAAGCAAAAAAAAATTTTTTGGCTAGCAAACGGTACATTATTAAAAAAAACGCTCTGGCAAATTTGTGTATCGTATAACCGTACACAGTCTCGAATTTTTTCGAAGCATTTGGTTAAAAAAATATTCGAGTTATTTGCAATGGTTTGAAATAAATGAAAGATCATGGCTTTAAGTAAGCATGTGTGGCATAGGGAAGAGCGAAACTACTATTAAAATAAATGTTCCAGCAATTCATGTGAACTCAAACGTTGTGTTGTGTCGTTGACATGCTGGGAAAGGTTATGTAATAGTGGTGGCGGTGGTGCATGGTACTATAAGATTTTGACTATAGAGAACTGCAAGTTTCGTGTTATCTAACAACGCACTAAAATCCAAATTACTATATGCTCACCTGAGTTCTGGTGTTGGCTGGCAGCTTGTGTAGCGCGCCAAGATAACTTTTACAATCAAGGTCAGTTGTTATAATGTCCACTATCCTGTAACGTGTGCACATAAAGCAACGAAGGTCCGTAGTCAATAACGTCACGGATTGTGTTCGCTTGAATATAGGCCAGTGGACTCTAGCCTGTCAGCAAATAATAACGTGAAATTTGCATGTCTTTAGGTGATCTTTGTTACAAAGGTTTTTGTGCTTTTACGTCACGTCGTCTTGTCTTGTCTCAAAGGATTGGCAATGGACGAGAGCAAGATACTGAGAGCATTTCCATTCTTTCCCTAGAATAACATTTGTATAAAATTGCAACATTGTAGTGTTCAGCTGTGTAGACACCAGCGAGAAGACAAGTAAAGAAACTTAATGAGAAGCTGCTTGGACGTTTACGCGAAACAGATGAGATGATTTGGTTAAAAACATATCTTTGGTAGAAACCTGGTAGGGTTTATTACATAGGCTACATATTCTATCCCAGGACAAGTGAATTTTTCTGATATTTATGCTGGCATTATTTGCTGACTGGCGCACATAACAGTTTAGTTTACAGGGTTGTACATTCTACCAACATTGAGAACCTAATTTGTTCCTTTATTCAGTACACTCAGAGACGTAGCCGGCAGTGGATCGGTTACGTCGTTTGCATCTCACCAAGGCGATGTTGGTTGATGACCCGCTCCGTTGATGTTTCTACAATTATTGTAGAAATCAAACCAGAAACAATACAAACATTTTATGCATGGTTCTCTTCTCAAATTTTAATTCCTCACTAATAGCAGACCAAAAGTTATTTGTTAGATTTAAATGTTAAATTATTCATAACAATGGCTACAAAACATTTATAATAAAATAAGACTCATCATTATACCTATGGGACGACTTATGTGAGAAGAATCTTAATGAGTACGATTTTACTTTATCTCGTCTTTGGGAGAAAAATTTTCTGTATAAATTATTGATAAATGGTAAATATTATGAGCAGATTCTCATCGTATACAGGCCAAACTTTTGATTTCAAAGGCATATTTCACTGATGAAAAATGTTTCTTCAGACGTTGCAAGTAGTCGTACGTAAAGAAAATTTTAGTTTACTAATTTCGAAATTTTCTGGTTTTCTTTAGGTTAGGCTGTTAGGATATTTTAGGTTAGTTTTGGTTAGAGTACGTTATTTTACCTTTAAGTTTTCCATTTTTCGTTAGGTTAGGTAAGGCAACACAGCTTCACCTTACCTCAAGAAAAACGGAAAATTTCAAAGTCAGTAAACTATAATATTATTTGCGGACGACTGCTACTAACGTCGATGGAAACATTTTTCATTAAAAACTTTGCCCTAAATCAATAGTTAGGCCAGTATAAGACGAGTAGCTACTATTAACAAGACCTGAAGAAGTTGTAGACTCTGAAAGAAAAAAATGCAGACGTACTATACATTAAAAAAAAAAAGAACTAGAATAAATAATGAAGTACAGCGAGTGCCAACACTGCGCTGTAGTAACCTGGTCTCCGAGGATACTTGGGCTCGCAGGGAAGGCATGACTGTGACGACTCCAAAGAGTTGGCCCGCGGGGCAGATACCGGGCCGCGGGGGGACTTGAGCCGGGATAATCGCATTAACGCTGCCCTCCTTGCTCGTCGGCGCGAACACCTGTTACAAGAGCGCCTGAGGGCCTGGTAACCAGCCCCACTCATCTCCCGAGGGCTTTGCGACAACCTGCAGCGAGTTGGCCGAAAAAAAAAAAATAGCAGGTCGATGGGACTCAACTCGCAAACCGAATGTTCGTAATCTGCTCTGAGTAGCATGGTGGTGGAGTTAAAACTAAAAACAGCCAATTCGGTACACTGCGCTTTATTTGATTTTTGCTCCAGGTATCAAGGGATTACAATAAAAACTTAGACCCCGTAGTTCAAAATTTTACATGTCTGTATAACTCACTTTTATTCTGTCCACGCGCTGACGGAATGAAGGAGCTGCACAAACATTTCGCACTTAGAGAATAATAGAACTACAGTAAAAATATTTTTCACAAATTGTTGGATTTTAGAATGTATTGCATTTTAACTATTCAGAATAATATAGCAATGTTTATAGCACAGTAAATGTATACTTGTGAGATATTCCATTACATTTTAATATTAAAAACAGAATAACACAGCTGCATGTTGACATGAAGTGACGGATTTAGAAACGTTTGAGGGGGGGGGGGATACGTAACTTAAGAATTGTAAAAATAACCAGTCATCTCAAATCAAAAGTGTGGTTGTTTACTGTTACAGAATATTTAAAATAACATACATACAATTAGGATACATTAAATGTACTTGGAACATTATAGAACAAAACTTCAGTTTCCTTGCGGTGACTGGACATACTTTGGCTACATAATGTTGAACACGATTTGGGGGGGGGGGGAAGCCCTTCAGCCCGGTAGTCCCCCCCCCCCTTTTTAATCCGCTGTTGGCATGAACGTAACTATGTTATGTGGCCCTATTATTCTAAAATTGCTTTCATTCAGTAGGTTAGGACTAAACTCATAGGCATCCTACCGGAGGCCATTATGGTGTAATGGTCAGACGACCCAACTTCCACCATGGCGTTTAAGATTCACGTTGGGTCGATTTTGTCAGCGGAAAAACGGGTTTTCGACGGTGTCGTTAAAAAGCGGGTTTTCTCAAAATACTCCTGTTAGACAATCTTTCACTTCGACGCTTCAACACACTCCCGTCGTAGTATTCTAATGATCGCTGTTGAGGTGGCCGTCTAGGACGGTAAGAACGATACAGCACGCCGAATTCTCTGTGATGTTTGGTTAAGAGATGATTGCCACAAAAAAAAAGGTTTGGATTCGACGTGGACATCTTACAGTAGATCACGGATGGTCGCGGTTAAAGCGTAGGTTTAAATTGCTATTGTAAACTTCCGAAGCTCCGTTGCGTGGCCTTCTGAGTTGTTGGGACCCTGAAGCTGCTGGAACCTGCTCCCAAATTGGCCGTAGATGACCAGTAACTACGTGAAATTTCCTACACATTCTATGCAACGCAATGCAAATTTGCTCTGGTTCTTGCCCTGGGTATAGTTAATTGCGTACTATAAGTAAAGGAGAGGATAAATTTTCTTATGGATGAATTTGGCAAGTGACAATTTCCACCACTAGTACCGCTGTCGTTAGTAAGGGGGCTATTTCATGCTGGAGCTTATTGAGAAAAATTCGGGTGCAAATTTAACATTGTTCTGATAAATTTTATCGTCAGTGAGCTATTTACAAATGAAGTAATATAAACAAGTGATGTATATCATGAATGCGGCACATATTTTTTTTACTCGTCTTTGGCTTACAGTCTATCACAGCTAAAATAACGGACAACATACTTTCTATGTAACATATACTTATGTACCATAGCTACTAAATATACTTGCAGAGTTGTAAGCATCAATACTGCAGTTGCATGACTGTAGACTGTTTCACAGAGGATGAAACGGTGATGAGAACTAAAGGTAAGGTATCCTACTCACTAATTAAACAATTCTTAACTTACACTTATTCGGTACTACTGATGCTTTTAAACTGCCGGTTTTTCAATGACGTAGGATAAACGTTTTCACTTGAACTGGTATTTAAAATGTTCGTCTTGGTACGGGGTCCTTGAAGGAAAACTCGCATGGCAAGGAAGACGTAGAATCAACTTAGCCTCACTCGTTTCCTTCCCGAAAATACCGAGAGAAAGAAAAAAAAGTAAACACCATACTGTTAGTGAAATATTAAACTATTGTTACAGCAACAAAATTATTGAGAGTAACTTAAAGAAGGACGCAAAATGAGGCGTTAATTTATTAGAAAATTAGTTTTTAAATTGTTATTAACCGAAGTACCACAAAACATTTCATTAATGAGATTAGTTCTTTGTATCGAAGTTCTGTACCTTTTCGACAGTCGTTGACTAATGACAAAAAGTTAAGACTTAAGTTAAAAATTAAAAAAAAAAAAAATTACTCATAGGATACTAAATTTCAAATAGAACAGACCAGTATAATTATCTGATGATCTTTAAATGGCTGAACAGATTTCCTTGAATCATAGCTAAGAACACTCTCGGCCAAGTCATCCTTCAAACAAAAAAAAAAAAAAAAAAAAACTAAATCAAAATCGATTTATTCGTTTAGACGATACGATGCCACAGACAGACACGTCAAACTTAGAACACCCCTCTTTAGGCGTCGGTGGTTAAAACCTTTAAAGGCAACTAATATTTTTAAAGTGCAAGTCGTAATTTATGACAATCTTAACCAAGTAGTTGTTTCGCTAATCAATGATAAACGTAAAATCATTGTTTATTCTATGAAAACCGACGACAGCTAAAATGGAACAAAATTTTGTCAAGAACCTTGTAAACATGTTTCCAGTCACTGACATCGCCACTTTAATTTGAAATTATATTCGCCGCCGCACATGCTGGACATTACCAGTGGATAATGAATGTATCCGTTCATTCCTGCACGATGTGGACAAATAGGACGATGTTAACAGGGAATGAAGCAACTGACGATAAAACGCACACAGCTGGAGTTTATTTCAGTCGCTTCCCTTTTAAACTGTCATAATTACTCGACACGGTTTAACAGATATTTACCCAGCCAAATTATTAGTAACTACATCACACAACGCACACTTTCTCTCAGTGACCCAATGGCGTCTCAGTAATGTCATTAACGAAACACGCGTATAAACACCAAACATTTAGTTCAAAATACATTTTAAATTTAAATAAATATGTGTGTCCACGTCTGTCTGGACTTAGCTGCGACGTACTGCGTATACACACACATGTTGTTGACAAATTGTGTGTCGATATTTCGGGGAAACAATTCTCACATCTGGAGGAACAAAAAATGTTACATGGACATAGCTCCGAAAACGCGCGCGTTACATTTTGCATGCATGACGAATGATTTATAGCGCATGGGCTGCTGTTATCACAGTGGCTCCTACTGTTCATGGGTTAGTGACATAGCGGAGTATTGTACAATGTACAGGAATACTGTAATGACATCCCAGAAACATGACCCAGCCAGCGCTATGAACCGCACAACATGTATTGCGAATTATAGTGCAGAAACGCTGTGTTTTCGGACCTATGTACATGTAACATTTTTTGTTCATCTAGATGTGAGAACTGTTGCCCCTAAATACTAACATGTAATTTGACACACACACATATTTGTATAAAACACATGTATGTGGGTGTTTGTATATATACATACAAACACAGTGTTAGTGAATGACGTTTAATACATCCTGTGTAACATAGCGTTTGCTACGTTACATTTAAGGAAAATTTGTTTGTTCATTTAATTTGTCTAATTGTTGGTAACCATAACTCATGTATATTTCAATAAGTTTAACGTAATGCTAGGAAGCAGGGATTTGGGATAGTTTGTCTTTGGTAATGTTGTAATGTTTATTTATTTTATTGTACTGGTATCCACGCATTTTA
>PNEQ01127460.1:0-25469 GCA_003012365.1 Medauroidea extradentata | reverse complement strand
CGAACTGCAATTTTACCCCTTTTAAAGACTACATGTAAATTGCACTAATTCGATCTGCCTTGTAGTTTTTGTGTGTCAGAATTGAACTTTTGCACGCAGCTTTTAACGGAATTCGAGCCCAGAACCTCCCGGAATTTAGACCTGAGTGACAAACAACTGCGTCACGTAACGTCGAAATAATTCATGAAAATAAAATTTATTGAAAAAAAAAAAAAGTAAAATAAAATATCTGTGCCCTGGGCTCATAGAGGTTGTACAATACCACGTCTCGAAAGGTTACTGTAGTGAAACTCCCGTATACGTTGTTTCTCTCTGCTCGTTCCTGCTTTTCGGATCGTCTGCCTTTATTATTGACCAACTAAGTTTTATTCTTAATAATCACGTTTCTTATAAAGAAAAAAAAATTACACACATATTATTTTTAATATTTACGTAAGCATCACTCTGACGCGAATAACACCTTAATATCGCTACTGGTTAGATAGATATCGTGGGTTGATGGAAAACTAATTTCGTGCTTTTTCACCCTTTTGGGTGTCGAATTTCGAAATATTTTAAATTTACATCTTATACGTTTGTATAAGTATCCAACTGAAGTGTAAATCACATTGCTAGCCCATTCAGTCGAATCAAAATCGATCATTCATTAAAAAAAAAAAAAAAAAAAAGACATATCACCCCTGCACAGTATTGAGAAATCGAATTTCGAAAAATCCGAAAACAGTTTTGCGATAATTTCTGTAATCATCATTCTGAAGCAAAAATTAATTGTATATCTGGACTGGTTCGATAGATATCGATGATTTACCTAAAACACGTTCAAGGTCTTTTCACCACTTAAGAGACTAAATTTCGAAAAACCCTTGAATCACGTTTTAGAATACTTTATTGATATCTCGTGGATGTAAAAAACACAACATTAGCTCGCTGGGTTCAAGATATATCGACGATTAATTGAAAACGCTTTTCACCACTTCTCACCCCTTTTCACGTCCTTAGGTGGCGAATTTCGAAAATTCCTGAAATTTCTTTTTAGGTATTTGAGTAAGCATCAATCCTAAACAAAAATCATGTTGCTATATAAAAAACTATGTGATCGATATATTTCGAATGTGAGTCGAAAACTCATATTACCCTATTTTTAACCAGTTTAGGGCCGAATTCGGAAAATATATTTTAAATGGTACTTGGGATATTTACAAAAGCACCAATTTAAAGCAAAGAGCACTTCGATATCTCGATTGATTCGATAGATATGGAAGGATAATCGAAAACACATTTCACGTATTTTGACCCCTTTAAATAAAGAATTTCGAAACTATTTTGAGACCTGTCACGGACATTTGTAAAAATAACCAATTAAAGTTAAAATAACGACGATAGCCAATTGTGTTTCAAAGATAAAGACGATTCATTAAAAACACATTTTGCCCCTTTTTACTGCCTGGGGGTCGAATTTCAAAAAAATCTAAAACCACTTTTTGGGTATTTACGTAAGCAATATTTTGAAGTGAATATCAACTCTCTATCCCGAAGGGTTCGATAGATATCGATAGTTGATTGGAAACACATTTAAGGTCTTTTCAGCCCCTTAAAAGTTGAACTTCGAAAAATCCTTAAATTGGCTAGTATGCATTTTTACGTGTGTCCTATTAAAGTAAAAATCACGATGATTGGCCGTCGGGTTCGAGCTCTATCGACTTTTCTTCGGAAACACATTTCACCCCTTTTCACCCTCTTAGAGGTCGAATTTCGAAAAATCCCTTCTTAGTGCTCGCCTACGACCTGAAGGGAACCCACACAAAAATTTCACGATTCTAGGTTCAGTGGTTTGGGCTGCAGTTTGATATGTCAGTCAGTCAGTCAGTCAGTCAGTCAATCAGTCAGCTTTCATTTTTATATATACAGATTTACTACTCCCATTATTCTTTTCTCAATGAGTTTTAATATTTCTGTTATCGTTGAATATTTTATTTTCTTTCAGTGGTTAAGTGAAAGACAAGGTGGTAACACCTTAACTTCGCCACTGTAGAAATAAGTCGCAAATAAATAAATAAATAAAATACGAGAAAAATTAGAGGGAGGGAAACCGGCGAATCGGAAAAGGTTTAATAAAGTAAATATGCAATGTTTTAAAATAAATATGCCTTAAGTTTGTGTTCGAAAATATTCATGTTGGTGCAGTACAGTATTTTACGTTGGAGATAAGTTTAAAATATTGCCAAAATTTTTTCAATGCATTTTCCCGGTGAATAAAATAAAGTGAAATGAACTCTGTGCGCGAATAAATATAATACACCCCATGGAGGTGAAAAAAGTTTCCTAATTCCGTTAGAATGTTATATACATTGAATTCCTTCTTAACTACTGTTGACAAAAAATAACACCGGCATAGAGTTCATATCCTAAACAGAAAGCATTGCGTTTCGTTTTCTAAAACTAATGTGTTCATATACATAAACTATTTAATCTTGTTCATAACATTCTTCCATCTTGCGTCCCTGACTCAGTAAAACATCTAGTACAAAGGAATATAAAAGGAATGCAAGGGACACAAAGTTATCTCAATTTGCATCTAGCTGGCACAGTAGATAAACAAAGTTTACGTTGTAAGCAATTACATTCGAGCAATGTTTGTACTGCTCATTCCAATGAATAAAATGTACAACTGACTACTGAGCAAAACGGCCCCAGAATAAGTCACAGTGGCTTAACCTTGGCAAATCGTAACGATGCTTTGGTGGTTAGTTAATATGCCGTACACCAGTTATACAAGCTAATGAATACCTTTCTTACATTTTTTCGACATTTAGACCTGGGTATCCTCTCCTCTCTTACATCCAAATATTAAAGTGAATCTGAAACTTTGCAAACCAAAGCACTCGAGATGTAGGAAAGCAATTTTTTTATTTGGTATAGAATGAATATATTGCAATTGTGATACCATTGACATAGCTTACTTTTGTAGTGCGCACTTAAAAAAACACGCGAGAACAAATAAAACAAAATTTTTCTATGAAAATAATTATCGGAAATGAAAATCTGAAATCGAATACTTACTACTCACTAAATCATATTAAACATCGTTGGCTTTCAACAAAGCTTCACTTTTGCACACAGACGCTAGAACATATTAATTTCTAAGAAGAAACATTGTCCTCACACACTTGCTAAATGCAATACGGTTTCTAACAATGTTAGTTGTCGCATAGGACCAACTTGACACAAGACAAGTTTAATATAACGACATTTCAGTTGCTAGACAAACAATTTTTGAAAACATTAAACTACAGAGATCTATTATATAAAGTGAAACATTCAATATTGGTGAGATATACAAATGTTTGCAAACACTATAGTACAATAATTATTTCTTACAAATGGTAACTGGTTTATTATATTATATACGGTAATCGTTTTATGTTCCATGCACTATTAAAAAACTAATAAGTACATCTAACATTAGAATAACAAATAAAGGTGTAAACACGCAATGGTGGGTATGTTGTGACGATACATGTGAGGCGACATCTATAATTCTCAGAACTTGTAACCAGGCACTAATTATGTATCATGATTCTTACATATGATTAGGCTAGCTAGTATCCTAGGGATTACATTAGTTTATGTCTATAACGTGTTAATAGTGTGTACACATGCATGAAAAAAAATTGTTAATGCAACTCTAATCAATGCATCAACTTGGTGAACATGTAAAATAGTATAATTGATAAGTGTATAGCATAAGTACCCACGTTGTCAATTTCGTAAAGGTAAAATCAAGCAGTAAGTAACTTACATATACAAATTATGTATTTGTGTTACTTATGACGACTGTATAAGCTACCGTAGTTGCACTAACAGAATGGTGTAGCTTGCCAGGTATCCAATTAGAGAGAAAAATGTACGACGATCCAGGCTGAAGAATCCCCAAGCTGTGAAAACAACTGGCCTCTCAGCCACTTGCTGGGAAAACATCTGCAGCTCCATCGTAACAGCTGGACTGAGAGTTCTCTTGAGACGTAGCTTCTGTAGCAGCGAGATTGTCTTCTCTCTTTTATCTGCTATATTCTGAGGTATGAAAGTCATCAACACGATAACTAAAAATAACTCTATAGAAAAACATGCTAAGAATACTTTAATATAGTTCTTTACGTCAGTAATACTCTGGGTGGACTCCGTTATAATGGAAATCACAATGTTAGCATTACTCACAAGAATGTTAAAGCTGGATATTATTGCAACCAATATCTGAAAACCATACACGCTGTTAACCACCTTCATTGTTTCGTTGAGACAGTAAAACGATTTTCTCAAGTGTTTCATCATTGCGGCAGAAACACCACAAGGAATTTCTTCAATTACATGTACTGCATTTTGGCCGACAGCGTTCGTAACACATTTAGGTGCCAGAGTGGAAGTATTGCTGCTCTCATGACTCTCTATTGAAAGAATAAAGAATGGCTCTATTGACTTGCCATCTCCGTGAATCGGGTGATCGCAAATGCGTTCTATTTCTTGGTTTATTACATCCATAGCCTTTCCTAGCCAGAGAAAAATGTTGAAGAGTAGCAAATTTCCGGTTTTGATAACGAGATCAAACGAAATGCATGCAAGGGACCAGAACTGCAAAGTGTCGTATTGGTAGTAAGTACATGTGCAGTTGACGCAGCATACATACAGCACTATGAAGCACATCTGGATGCAAAGAAATACGTATATTCGTCGATAGTTGACCCAGGATGTGACGAGCAACAGTTCATCCATAAGACGTATTCTCCTGAAGATGTCAGCAAATCCTGGACTCATGCAGGTGATAATTGTAGTGACTGACCAACCAATGCTATTGAACGCAGCGAACGAGCCGAGGATGGAGTCGAAAACTGATACTTCCGGTGATCTGGCATGCGAAATGTAGAAGTAAAATGAACTTAGTATTATTATGAGTACTATGTACGCCACTGACTGAAAAATACCTTTGAGGCGTGATCTGAAAAGTTGAAGTTCATCGCTTTGTTGATAACTAATTGGCGCCATACCAAATATTTTAAGAAAAACGAAGAACAGCTCCACAGCGGAACTGATATTGTTGATATTTACCAATATTTTCATGGTTATTTTCACATTGACCTAAAGTCGCTGATAAGAACCTTTTCAGTTGTATTAAAATGTAATATTCTTACACAGAAGATATTACTATGTTAATCGAGATATATTTACGAAAATTATAGTATGGCGTTTTATCCCTTAGCTTAATTTCAAACACAAAATTAAAGTCTTGCACCCGAGTTCACATATCTTCGTCTGCACTTGTGAAGCTACAATGAACGATACAAAGGTTATCTGACAAAGTGCGACACCCAAGAACTTTTACATGATTGGTCAAGCCAGCAATATTTACGGAGTGCTGCTTTAGTTAAAAATATCGATCTTTAAACACTTACGCTTGATGACTTTCTGCGAAGCAGTTTATTTACGCTCCAGAAATTCTCACTCGTGTGATTACACATTTCCATTACTAAAGATACTGTTTACGATTATATAAATTGAAAGAAAGTTTTTTTCACAGAAATATGTCTCCAAATGAAATTTCCCTTGTGAAGAAATATTACATTTAGAATCAGCTCTTGTCAGTAACGTGTAACAGTGTCACACAGATTTCAATGTAAATAATTTGATACCGATAACGCATTTACTATTGTTGATGATTATGCTTTTGTACCTCCTAACTAATGCACATGTCGGAAATTATACATCTTCGTACTTAACATTTACTAGCTGTTGTAGTAAACCATTTGTCAATAATATAACAAAGACTAATTCTAGTGAATATTTAAGTTGATTAGCTAATATAAGCTCCACATAGTTTGCGATATTCAAAATAAAGTTAAAAGACATGTAACGTAACTATAAATTATTATTTTAAAAATGTAGCCACTCACACATTTTATACGACACACACACTTGAAAGGCAAAAAATAATAATAAACGTACGTGTAATTACATAATATTTACGTATATATAAACAAAAATTGGACGGTAGTTTACAATCACGATTATTAAATGCACAAAACAATACTTTACCTTAATCGAAAGATAAATAATTGACCTACATTCCTACTCTTTGTACTCAGAAGTCAGAGTAAAAACAGTGAATGAAGTATCAATTACTTTGCATGAGAATTTAGTCAGAGAGCACGTAATCATACGACAAAGATTGGCAACTATAATGAGCTTTATTGAAGACACGGGACTATCTTAACTATTTAATTTTTTCTTATATTTCTGTAAGTTTAATACAAGTTGTCCATAAATTATCGGAAAGCGGTTCTGTGTATTGTAGACTTCGATGTCTTTAAGCATTTTTTCCTGCCTCAAAGTCCATCTTTCTGGATGTGGGTAGCAAGATCTCCAGTGACCGTACAGAAACATAATTGGAAAGAGTATCAAAATCCCAACCCGCAAAGAAGTCACTGAATCAGTAACACGAGTAATAGCAATAAATTGGCAGTGTTCTGTAATAATTAGGAGCTAACTCTTTTCCTGCATCTGCAGAGATTACAGCGGCAATTCAAGAGATATTTGTATGTGGTCCGAAAAAATCCAAACGCCGTACATGCACTGTAAAAAAACTTCCTAAATAGTACTGGAAGTTTTTGAAACGCACACAGTATGGGACACTTTCCATGCTTCAGCTTGTTAACAGAGAAAATGATCAGGAATGTTACTATGCAAGTCTGATAACGTCAATATATATTTTATTGTTTCCTAAAAATATAGGCCTACAAGATGTTTGGTAATTACAGGTACAAAGGAAAGGGGTGTGTCGAGTATGACGGAACAAGCAAATGATGCTAATAAACGTATTTTCGGAAACAAATTTTTTTTTCAATATCACGCGTCGCATATTACGACAGCTATAATACCAGTGCTCCCGAGTATCAAACCGTAAAAATTCTGCACATGTGGACGAAGACATTACAAGCGGTGTTCGAAATGGGAGCTGTTCATATGAAGTCAGGCTTCAGTATGTCTTCGCATCGATGCTCGTACACGTCCAAAAATTCCAGTTGTGTTCGGAATACAGTAGCAACCATCCACAATGCGTTCCTCTAAGGCGTGGACACGATCAACAGGGTTGACCAACACCAAAGATTTTAAATTTTCCCACAAAAAAGACCATGTTTCAGCACTGTCATATTATGTCCATACACCGTAACGGAATTACCGTCGTTTCCAGGACCTATGTCTATTGGCATTGTTAGCTTGTATCGTCGTCATCGACACATCCCTTTCGTTTGTACCTATAATTAACAAACATCATGTATATAAAGCGCTACTATTGATCAACGGGTTACAATTTTACCACACGTACCTTCCTAACACTCCTATACATAAACGTGCTAAATTTACTTATATTTTTACAGTGTTTGTAGAGAATTGTATATCCAACGCTCAACTTACGCACAAGCCTGTACAGTAACAATTTGTGTATGTAGTCATCCAGAGCATTAAACAAAAAAAAAGTAGTTTCTCAATTACATCGTATTAAGTGATGAATCGATGTTTAATTTGTCTGGAAAAGTCTAAAGACACAATCGTTTATTATCGATGTTGGGTAACTCTAATGCATTTGTTGTACAAGAATGTGACCGCCCTAAAATAATTATTTGGTGTTCTCTTTCCAAAGAAATTTAAATTGTACCTTTCTTCTTTCAAGAGGTAAATGTGGGGCCTAAATATTTCCTTGACGTGCTTAAACTCTACGCCACACCACTGTTGGACAATTTGAAGCAACACGTGAACTTAACAAAAAAACTGGAGCAGCCATCCAGTGCGATATTTCCTCGACATTAAGTTCCGTTGACGTTGGAGTTGGGCGTTACGAACACATCCATGCCTCGCCCCTCGACCACCAGGTATAACACCACTCGATTAATTTTTGTGGGGTTATGTAAAAGCCAAGGCGTGTGTTACTACGGATGCCCAGTGTCCGTGAAATCAAATGCCGGATAGATGATGCTGTCGCTTCCATCTTAGAAGAAATTCTGCACAAAGAATGGGAAGAAATCATCTTTCCGCTAAAAGTGTTTCGGGTTACTAATCGTGCCCACGCCGAAGACATCTAATGCCTGATGAAATATCATGGGTAAGTGTTTTCCATTGCAACAAACCGTTTTACAAAACCACCTGTCTAACCCAAGTTTTGACATCCTGAAATGAGGTCGATATACGGACGCACTGTGTACTTAACCCACCTCTCGGCAAGATTTGTGATTTATGAATGCCTAAAAATTAATTTTCAATTGAGGAGGGTTAAAATTATTTTATTTCGTGCTTCTGCGCCAACAAAGAATTTCACAGTTTCCATAAGTCCATACAAACACCACATTATCATGGAGTTAATATCATAAAAACCGGGCTTTAATAATATATGGTAAAATTAATCACCTTCCAGATTACTCTACAATTAAATAATTATAGACAACTTGTAGAAATGACTTTTTTAGATATGTCACTTCTTACGAGAAAATTACCTAATTCAAGACTCATAATTTAATATTCAAGATAATAAGTTAAATTTATCTTTATAACAGCATTTCAATCTTTGTTTCTGTGCGCATTTTCTTTGTAATGTATGCCGTTGGTTTTGCAATATGCGGTGCGAGACATTTATTGTTTTACATTACAAATATAATTTTGTTTATTATATTATTACGCGAAAACTAAAAACAAGATGGTCCATCAGTAGGTAGTTAAGTTAAAGTTGTATGACTACTCAAATGACAAAAAGAGAATGACAAACGTAAAATTACCTTGCCAATAGTATGATGTGTGTCCACGCATTTTAGTTTCAAAGTAACAAATTGATTGCTGTTGTTGGCAGTCAAGTACATAAAATATTCCATTTCAGATAATATAGGCGTACTATGTAGGGAAAGGAGCAATAAATCATTTTTGCGCTTTATTTAATTAAACGCAATCTTTATACTTTCTATGGCTAAACATATTTAAGCTGACATTTTAAATGAAATTGTTATTCGAGACTCTTTCTTTCAGAAATATTGTCGGATAAAATAGAAAACCCCGCAAACGAGGTTGCGGGAACCAACTAGTTTGTATGTAATAATTATTATGTCATGAGTGCACTTATAGTGAATGCTAGTAGACTTAACCTATATATTTTTTTAATTTCTGGTATACTTCTTTAATGACACGTAAACGTTTATAGATTCAGTTTATTTCGCGTTTTCAACGTATCGTAATTGCACAAAAATATTGCATAAAATACGGGAAAATTAGTAAAAGGGAAGTCGGTGAATCGTGAAAGGTGTAATAAAGTTCTTTTAATATTTTTTTTCCTAATAAATGAACAGCTAAACAACCAAAATCGGATTGACATAATTCCGCTAGTAGCAGCTAGAATGTAACTCAACACTGTTCGAAGCTAGAATATGCGCGCAAACTGTGTATGGTACGACATGTGACGCTGTACTGGGTGTTTAATCATTTCAGACATAATAATTTGTATCTTGTTGAATTTAATAATTTTGGCCATATTAAAATTGTGCTATTTTATTATATTTTTTTCCTAATCTAAGAATTACAAACGATTCTTTATTACATTTTAATGCTTTTAGATCTTTAATTTGAAACGCTTTTCCACTACGTTGAGAGCTGACTCACACCACGTATCATAACACTGAATACGTAATATTTTAATGATTTACAAAATGTTTCCTTTGGTGTAATACAGTATTTTATGTTGGAGATAAGATTAAAATATCGCCAAAGGTATTTCTAATGCATTGCCCCAATTCGTCTGACGGTGAATAAAATTAGGTGTACTGTACTCCATGCATAAATATGTATACATCTCAAGCAGATGAGAAAAATAATATAATTCCGTTAAAACATTATAAACATTTAATTCCTTATTAATTATTTTTGAAAAAGGAAAAAAAAAACACATGCAAGCATTTCATACTCTAAGACAGAATGAATTGCGTCGCGTTCTAAAAACTGAACATGTTGATAACATTCTCCCATCGGGAGTTCCTAACTCAATAAACAATCTAGTACAATGGAATATCAGCGGAGTGCAAGGGACACACAGTTCTCTCAGTGTGTATCTTGCTGGCACAGAAGTTGAACAAAGTTTGTGTCCTGAAGAATTGTATTCAAACAATTTTTGTAGTACTACTGCGAATGAATAAAATGTACCACTGACTGAGGAAAATGTCCTCTGACACAGTCATGGCGGTTGTTTCTTGGCAAATTGTGGTGATGCTTCAATGGTTTGTCATTACCCCATACACCAGTTATACAAGCTTATCAAAGAATGTCTTACAATTTTATGACACTAAAACGTGGGCATTCTTTCCACTGTTACATGTAACTATTAAAGTAAGATTGAAACTTTGCAAATTGAAGAACTCGAGACTTATGACTGTGATTGTTTATTTATTATTATAAAATGAAAGTATTCCAATTGTGATACCATCGGTGTAGCGTTTTTTATGTAGTGGCACACTTAAGAAACACGTAAGAACAAATAACATAAAATTATTCTATTAAATTAAATATCAGGATCAAATTCTCAAATCGAATACTTACTACTGACTATATTGAATTAAACATCAGTGCTTTTAAAGACTGTAAAATTTGGCGTAGCGTTCATTCTTATTTCTGGATCTGTTTCGGTGTGATGATGTATCAGTCACGGTTCGTGGAAATTAAAGTCTATATTTTTCTTCCATTAAACTTTATATATACATATTAAAAATTTGCTTGTATTACATGGCTTTTTACATAGCTTCTTACCTAGTACCCAGACGCTAGAACGTATTAATTTCTAAGAAGAAACAGTTACCTCACACACTTGCTAAACGACATACGGTTTCTAACAATTCTAATTGTCACAAAGGGCCATCAAGACACCATACATATTTATTATTACTACACTGCAGTTGATAGACCAATTTTTGAAGTCATAAACATCGATGACATATTTTTAGACGGCATTTACGTGAAACATTCACTTTTGATAATATAGAAAATTGTTTCCTAACTCTAAGAGCAATTATTATATCTTACAAACATTAACCAATTTACTATATTATATACAGTTACTGTTTAATGTTCAATGAACTATTACAATTTTTTTTCCTTACGAACTACATTAGAATAATAAATCAGGATACGTAAACGTAATAGTGTGTATGTTGTAACCAACGAGCTATATAGTAAACATAGAGGGGCGGAAACAGCAATCTCCAAGGCTCTGAGGTGAAGCCCAATTGAACGTGATATTTTGAATCTAGATAAAATGGCGGACTCTTATTTCCGGTCGAGAGACGAAAGCGATTATGCAAATTTAAACATTATTACTGTACAATATATTACAATAATTATTGGAATTTTTTCCTGTGTTTAGCGGGAATATAGTGGAGCTAAAAAGTATCGGATTTTATGCGAACATAATGACGGATTTTTAACTTCACGTTGGCCACAATGCTGTTCGCCATGTTTCAGGGGTCAAAACAGCCGTTCAATTGGGCTTCCCTTTGGAAGCGTTTCCGCCGCTCTATGTTAACTATATAGCTCGTTGGTTGTAACGATATATGTGAGGAGACATATATCATCTTCAAAATTTGTAACTAGGCAATAATTATGTTTGATGTTGCTTAAAAATGATTAGACTAGCTATTATTCTAGAGAATGTAGTACTTTATGAACATGCTGTTTTAATAATGTGTACACATGCATGTAAAAATATTTTTTTGGCAACAGTAATCAATATACCAAGTTGGTGAACAATGTGAAATAGTGTAATTCGTAAGTGTAAAACACAAGTGCCCACATTGTCTATTTCATAAAGAGAAATCAAGCAGTGAATAACTTACGACGTGTAAAAAATTATGTAGCCTATTTGTACCACTTACAGCGACTACATAAGCTAGCGTAGTTGCACTAACAGAATGGTGTAGCTTGCCAGGTATCCAATTAGAGAGAAAAAAGTACGACGATCCAGGCTGAAGAATCCCCAAGCTGTGAAAACAACTGGCATCTCAGCCACTTGCTGGGAAAACATCTGCAGCTCCATCATGACAGCTGGACTGTGAGTTCCCCTAAGACTTAGCTTCTGTAGCAGCGAGATTGTCTTCTCTCTTTTATCTGCTATATTCTGAGGTATGAAAGTCATCATCATAATGACAGAAAATAACTCTATAGATAAACATGCTATGGATACCTGATAATATTTCTTTATGTCAGTAATATTTTGCGTGGGCTCCGTTATAATGGAAATCACACTGTTAGCATTACTCATTAGGACATTAAAGCTGGATATTATTGCAACCAATATTTGAAAACCACACGTGCAGTTAAACGCCTTCATTGTTTCGTTGAGATAGTAAAATGATTTTCTCAAGTGTTTTATCATTCCGGCAGAAATACCGTAAGGAATTTCTTTAATTATCGGAACTGCATTTTGGCCGACAGCGTTCGACACACATTTAGCTGTCAAAGTGGAAGTATTGCTGCTTTCATGACTTTCTATGCAGAGAATAAAGAATTGCTCTATTGACTGGTTATCTCCATGAGTTGGGTGATCACAAATTCGTTCTATTTCTTGGTTTATTGCATCCATAGCTTTTCCTAGCAAGAAAAAAATGTTGTACAGTAGCACATTTCCGGTTATGATTACTACATTAAATGGAATGCACGCAAGGGACCAGAACTGTAAAGTGTTGTATTGGTAATAAATATATGTGCATTTCACGCAGAATACATACAGCACTATGAAGCACATCTGGATGCAAAGAAATACGTATATTCGTCGATAGTTGGCCCAGGTTGTGACGAGCAACACTTCATCCATATGACGTAATCTCATGAAGATATCAGCAAATCCTGGACTCATGCAGGTGATAATTGTAGTGACTGACCAACCAATGCTATTGAACGCAGCGAACGAGCCGAGGATGGAGTCGAGAGCTGATACTTCCTGTGTTCTGGAATTCGAAATATAGAAGTAAGATGAACTTAGCATAATTATAGCCACTATGTATGCCGCTGACTGAAAAATGCCTTTAAAGCGTGATCTGAAAAGTTGAAGATCATCGTTTTGTTGATAGCTAATTGGCGACATACCAAATACCTTAAGAAATACGAAGTACAGCTCCACAGCGGAACTGATATTGTTGATATTTACCAATATTTTCATGGTTATTTTAACCTTAACTTGAAGTCGTCAATAAGAACCCTTTCGGTTGTATTTAAATGAAATATTCTCACATAGAAGATATTATTATGTTAACTGAGATATATTTGCGAAAATGATAGTATAGCATTTTTCCTCTGATCTAAATTTCACACACAAAATTAAAGTCTTGCATTCGTGTTCCCTTGCCTTCGGCTGCATATGTGAAACTACAATGAATGATCCAATAGTTATCCGACAAAGTGTGACACCCAAGTGCTTTTACATTATTGCAGTTGACTGATCGAACCAGCAATATATTCGGAGTGCTTCTTAAGTAACAAACATCGACCTTTGAACCCTTGCACTTAATGACATTTCGCAGAGCATTTTATTTACAGTCCTTAAAGTACGCTTGTAACATGATTGTTTTCAAATTGTAAAGTGTTACATATTTAAAAAAATCTAATACAGAAATGTATAAGGAAAACAGTAAAATTTCAATTGCAATAGAAAACATGTACGCCACAAATCGTCAAAATAAAAATAGTACATATACGTGTGTGCGTAATTTAAGTATTCTGTTAAACATAGTAAATATATGCTTTTGAAATAATCAAGATTTTTCTGATATAATTACTAATTGCCAGCGTACGAGTTTACTTGTCTTTTTTCGTTATGTATGGAAATTTCATTATCAGCACATTAGAAAATACCTAATTGACATTTTCTGCATGCTCTTCATCAATTTGAAACGCTTCTTCTACTTCTTCTGACTATACTCAGTTGGTGCATGTATCATGGCAGGTTCCACAAATAGATGATCAATTAATACCTGTTTTCCGGCATCCACATCTTACGCCATCACACCCAGTTGTACAGCGGCAAAATATGTTGTTCAGAACTGTGTCAGGATCAAGCGGGTCCAACGTTTTTACTGGAAATAGGGATTCATCTTCTCCTCTGGCCCATCCCCACTGATCAGGGGTACGTTGTTATCAAGCCACTGTTGAATCTGCAAGTTTGCCTCGCTGAGCCTCCGATGGGAGGAAGTGAAGAGAGATCAGCTTTGGCCTTCGTTGACTTGAAGCTTGTGGCATTGTTTCTTCATAGATCCATCGACGACTGTGATGCCATGCAAGAATTTACAAATAAATCACATATGCCCGTATGATGGTTTACAAACCCTCACAAGATGCGCGAAACTAGTATTTCTGGACTAATTGTCACTAATAGTGTATTAACATATTTCCTTTAACATTTCCCATAGGTAAATTATATTTGGTAATATATGAAAACCTCGCTTTGTAAACACTCACAAAATCATGTACATAACGAAGCAGATAGTCATTGCAACTTAAAGCATACAATTTCCAATATATATAAGGTATGGAAGTTATAATTGTATCTCACTGTCAATCTCAGTTAATTCAATGCTCGAATTGAATAACTTGATTACATTATTAGAACAACAAAGTTTATTAACATCGTCACATTTTGAAGTATAGTTGTTCACCTATACGTTTAAATGACTGCCTACTTTCTTTATTTTTCGGATAAAACTAATAAAAAAGAAGTATATAAATATTATGCGATATTCAACACCCTCTATTTCCTTAAGTATTGATTTCATAGAAACAATGTATTTGTATTTTTAGTGGGAAATTATATGCTCTTTAATGTTGTGCATGAAATGTTTTTTGCTACATTCCATAGTTTGGGTGCTACTTAAGGAAAACCAATGAAATGTAAATTCAAACGGCATCCCAACCCCTGTTCACTACCCACATACGGGGACTTTTATTATGTTGTTCAGTAAACTTCCGCCTACACCTCTGAAAATTTTCAAAACTACACGATTTTTTTCTTAATCAGTGTTTTTTGAACTTAATTGCCTGGTAAGAAATATATCCCTGCATAATAGTTTCAATGTAACAAATTGATTACTGTTGTTGGTAATCAACTACATAAAAAATACCATTACAGGTGATATTGGTATACAATGTATACAAAGAAGAAATAACTTATTTTTTCACTATATTTAATTAAATGCAAATGACATATTTACTATGGCTAAACAGATTTAAAATGACATTTTAAATGAAAGGTTTTCCGAGACACGTTTCAATTCTATGACATTAAGATGAACGAAAAAATTATCTGATTTGTGCGCAGATTGCGGAAAATTATTCATAACTTAAATTAAACTCTTTCCAGTCGCTCATTTACCACAGTTTTCTAATAAGCATTCTGCAAGAGCGATTACTGTCTCTGGTTAATGTACTGAGCTGTAATGTTCTAACGAGCATTACAAGCGAAAAAAAATATATAACTAAAATGTGTTCATTATCTGATAAATTCACGACAATATTTCACAAAGTTAGCATAGATGTTCTAACAAATTGTGTAGTTTGCCAGGTAGCCCATAAGAGAAAATAAAGTACGGCGATCCAGATTGAAGAATCCCAAGCAGTGAAAATTGCTGGACTCTCAGCCACTTGCTTGGAATTACCTGCAGCTCCGTCATGAAAGTTAGGCTGAGAGTTCTCATGAGACTTAGCTTCTGTAGCAGCGAGATCGTCTTGCCTCTTTAATCTCCTATACACAGAGACATGAAAGTCGTCAATTCGATAAATAAATATAGAAAAATACGCGACTGAATAAACAGCTTGAGATGCTGTTTGAGAGTAATTAAAATCAGTAACTTCTAGCAGAGTTTTTAAAGTGTGAATATGAAAAGAAATTGTACTACACTGCAGAAAGCTGGACATATAACTGCCAGAATTTGACAGCCAAGTATATTGTCTGCAACCTCCAATGTTTCACGTAGGTAGTAAAAGGATTCTCTCATGTGTTTTAGGATAAAGGCAGTTTTATGGCACGTAGATTCAGGAATTACAGTCACTGCAATTTGATGGATAGAGTTCGCAGAGACTCGGTTAGACGTTAGAGAGATAATTCTTCCTCCCGTATAGAACTCACCACAACTTTATCGCAAATTGTAATGTCTGGGCAGTTTCATGATTGTGTGGAAAGCAAATACCCTCTATTTCTTTCTTCACTGATTCCATAGCTATACCTAGCAAGATAAATTTGTTTTTGGAGTGTCTTAAAGTACACTGTTTAACGATCATATTTGATGGAAGGCTTGCTAGCATCAGGAATTGCAGAGTGTCGTGGTGATAACATATACATGCAGAGTAGAAACACCATTCGTACAGTGTTGCCAGGCAACTCTGAATACCAAGAAATACTACCACGTGTTTGTCGTTCATCTATGATCTTTTAAGCAGCATCTCATCTATATGATGAATTCTTCTGACAATGTTGCCAAAGTTCGGGTCTCATGCATGATTTCAGTATGGTGACCGACCACACATTACTCAAGATTTGGGCCAGCCCTTCAATGGCCAAATCGAAGGCACACATTTTTAATGCGCTAATGTAAATCATAAAGAAGTAACATGAACATATAATTAATTACTGAAAATATGTACACCATAGACTGCGCAGTGTCGTTAACAATTGACCTAAAAATACGTAGGTGGTCACCTTGCCCTGTTAATTGGTGCCAAACCGGAAATAATCAGAAATACCTATGGGGGGTTACTTTGCGGCAAACAAAAAATGGTTCATAGCTCTCTAGCAAGTATACTTGTAACTTCTATAGAATACATGTAACCTGGCAATATAGATAGCACCTCAGGACTTAAAAAGAAGTAGGCCTATCTAGCAGCCACGCTCTTGTAGATTACTGTTGCACACAGTGTTGAAAGATCTTTGAAAGTCGCACTCGTGTTCCTGAACCCTGTGTGTCTACCTGATGATGGGAACAGATTCCAGTTCCCGAAACGTCGTAACACTGTCTGTCTGGAAAACTACTGTGTCTTGTTTCGTCTCTTCGTTGTGTCGTTTGTCTTTTCTGTATACGTCTGTTACCTGTTGCGTTTTGTCTCGTCTATTTGTTGTGTCATTTTGTTATTTTTCTGTTCGTGTCTGATATTTGCTGTGTTTTTTGTTTCATCTCATCGTTGTGTCGCATGTTACTTGATATTTTATTTTATTTGTTATTATTTTCATTTATTATCTGTTTGTTCCTTGTTTCTATTTGACCCGATTCCATTTTGGAATTTCTTGTTGTGTATGTATCTTGCTGACTAAGCATACTCTGCTTATATTATGGTTTTCGTTTATTTGTTTAGTTTTCTTTGACAGTCATTCAATTTGCAATGGAGTACGTCCAAGAAACTGAATCCAGTCACAGTGTTGAAAGTTGTCCACGGAATTCGCTGACTTTTATACTGTACAAAAGTGTTCTTAATTTACCAGAAAATAACGAACAAAATGAAATGGTCCATTTTATTTAGGTGCTCTATTTGTCTGTCATATAGAATCTGTATGTATTGTTAATTTTTAGTCACTTTTTTAAGCAGGTTAGTATTTCCTAATGAATGGGGCTACTATACTCCAGCCAAAATGTCGAGTAAAGTAACCACACAGTATGTATTACTTGTAAGGATCGTCATTATTTGCTGCAAATAGAGTGTGTAGGGAGGGAAGTCTGCATTACGACATTGAGATCATTAGAGACCAAGTGAATAGGATATAAATAGTAAGTGTACCTATTATATTTTTTTAAATTAATTTTTTTTAAATTTTATAAAATAACCTCAAATTGGATAGAATTTGACATATGTATTTACAATACCCAACATTTAGTGGGTTCTAGTATAAAACAAATTGTTATCATACAAAATGCTAGAGTACAGACTTTGCTCCAGTAGCGTTTTCCATAATCTTTGCATGGATTTATGAAGTGTAGCAAAAAACGCTCCCCTATTGGTAACTTTGTCCCACATTATAAAAAACCCATAAAAATTAATTTGTTGTCCAATATCAATTACGTTTGTGTGGTTCCGAGCTAATAGTTTATAGCTAACATTTAGCCTAGTAGTTATTTTTTTTAGCACCGCATAATACATTTCCAGTGCTGTCTTTCACATAGTAGCCTAAATAGCAGAGATAATTTTGTTTGCGTTCATGAATATCTTCAGGATTACTAGAATCTTCTGTTTCTGCTTATATACTATTTATACATTTCAAAGCATATCGTTCATTTTTATAAAGAGTGATTGAACATAACTCATACAGTAGTATGAATAGCTAAAAATACAGTATTTTAAGTACTGCAAGCGTTTCTGAAAGCGTTCATCTAGACAAGAGAAATTACGGCAGAAGATACTTTACATAATGCTACGTACGTCCAAGTGCTTTTACGTAATTGCTATCGATTAGTCAAAAAGCAATTTACTAGGAGTGCATGCATTAATAATGTATGTCGATCCCTCATTGCATTTCAGATATTCTTTTAATCATACTTCTGAATTTTAGTCTGTATAATGATTCTTCCTTAATCGTGGAAATGTGATGAAAATAAATTACAGAATTAATTTATTTCCAATGATTCATATCGGCGTAGCTACATATCACGTTTCACATAAATATGGTATTTCACAAACTATTTTGTGTTTAAGTTTGTTCTGTACCCGTGTTATTACCAAGAATAGTCTTTTTTTTTTATTTTATTTTATTTTATTTCTTTTGTTAACGATTTTATTTATTTAATAAATCATAAGCTAAAAAATTAAATGCTTTAAGTTTTCATATTACATGATTCTAGACAATGTTTGCTATTTGTAATACTATCTGTACTGTCGGTGAAATTAAAAATATCATTGTATTAAAAAAAAGTCATACAAGAAAACTACATTATATAACATGGGGTGGATATATTATAGTTAGGCACACTGAAAAATTGTGAAAATATTAATTGTTAACATAGTTTCCAAGAAAAGATACATCAGTATACTACTACAATTGGAAGATGCAACTTGCGACGCGTGCGAAAGCATAGGTTGTGCTACAAGTTAGTTGTCTCCTGCTGCAACTCTATTTGAGAACTTTCAGACTTGTCCTTATTACCTATTATCTATTACCTATTATCTAAGTGCGCGGTTCGAATAAATGTGTGAGGAATGCTTAGCACAGTGTGAGTTAACCGAGCGATTTAACTTAATTATCGTTGAGTACTTGATTATATATATATATATATATATATATATATATATATATATATATATATATATATATATAGTTTGCTACCTGATTTCGATCATACAGTCCTATCGAGTACTGTCGAGAATTGCCTTCGTTCTTTTTCTGTGTTATAGATCAACTCGTTCTAAAACGAACATCCTTTTTATCACTGACAGTTCCACTGTTAAAGCGTTTGGTAGCCAATAATAACATTATAACTTAAATTGTTGCTGAACTGTGTAATTAGGTATGCTGGTAACTTGTTGTTTGTTATTACAGTTATCCTACAAGTATTCAAATAAACCAAAATCGCTTATCGTTTCTTATCCGTTGTCTGTTTAAGCTGTATAGAACAAATAAAACGGTTAGACGCTTGTTGGCATTGGGTACAGGAAAACGGTATTTGAATGGCTATTGCAATCACAATTTTTGTTGCGAACAATGAACAATTTGCAATAAATTAAAAATTCATTAAAAAATTAACTAACATAAAAGTACAAGGAAAAAAATGAATGTAATAGAAACAATTCTTTGTTAAAAGTGTTTCGTTTAGTTAGGCACACATAACTGATACGCTGACTGAAAACAGGTTCTACGTCATCAGCCTGTACCTCGTCTTAATACTCTAGTGGTAACCTGATCACTGAAGTAAGTAATATAGACCATGCTTAGCTATTAGATGTGTGACACTCAGGACAAACTGGCACCTCGTGCTGCTGGTGCATATATGAAAGCAGATAGACTACCATAAAGGTCAACACAAATACAAGACAAACTAGTAAATGTTCTTAATAGATAACGACTGTTTACATCGTTATGGCTTTCTCCAGGTTTTTTTTTCGCAGCTTGCGTTTGCTGTAGACGCAAAAATAAAATTGTAACTCCCTAACATTGTTTTTAAGTAAAAACATGTACTGAATAACCTACATTAAGTTTTATATGTTTTCAATTCGAACAATTGTTCATTACTACATTCCTATAGTAACTATGTTACGTAAAAAACTTTATAAGCTGTCATAAAAATTATCTTTAATAAAGGGATAAATAAAACTACTGTTTAATTTAAAATAAATGTAATTATTTAATTTGTTTACACGTGTTCCAACTTCTGTTTAAATGAACTTATGACGCTGGTACAGAGCTTTCAGAACAACTTTTACCAAAATTTTTTAAAGTATCTAGTGTATTATTATATTTATAAAGCATATACAGTAAATTGATACAAAACACAAATCTCAATAATTTTATGATTAAATTATTTTGTACTTACACATTTTTTTGCAACAAAAATTTATATGTCTCACGAATATTAATGACTCGGTGTGTTGTTGTAAACAATTTCTTTGTTTGTTTTCTACAAGATCTCAGACTGCTAACGTGTTTTGCGAGTAGAACAAATGCATAACATGCAGTACACATTGGCGAAACACCATTTAAATAAATAAGCCGCATGTCCGACCAAAAATATTGCTACAAACCAAGTGCCGGCTGGTGTACTGGCTGATGACGTCACAGTGGCAGTCTTGTTTTGGCGAACTGTTTACTCGGGTGTTCCCAATGAAAGAATTTCTAATGGCTGTAGTTACCTCAAATCACGCCCAAATTTAAAAATTTTACCTCTTATGAGTTAGTTTTTTCCATGCAGAATACGAATGTGTTCTCAATGAGATTTGTAAGAAAGGCTTATGGACTAATCAGAATGATCGTTAGATGTTTTATACGGTGATGCACTTGCGAAACACATTTAAATGTTTTGTTTCACCGCCTTTATTTACTTATAAGATTATACTCAATTAAGTGTACAAATAACGCAAGGCTTGCTGACTGATAATGTGCCTTAATTATTGTCCAAGGATTTTCGTGATTGTGTGTTGATGAACATGATTTATCTAGTAGACGACACGTTTGATAGAAGTTCCGGGTTTAATGCTACTAGCCTTTGTTTTGCAACTGTTAAGTTCTACGCGTCAATGTAATATATATTACATCTGACAACACCCTCCCCTCCAACTACCTGCAGCCATCCTTCCTCTCCTCCAATCATCGTCTGCCACCCCTCCCTCCGCTCTTGTCCACCAGAACCGACCGTCCAACCTACAAAAAAAAAACTCTAAAATCCTGTGTACGTCACAAAACATGTAAACTCTTTTATATAGGACGTATATTCATTCATAGCTGTTGCACATTTAAAAAATTTCGGTCAGGTGTCAGAAGACTTCTTTTTTGAATAGTTTTAACGACTTTCCAGTTCTCAGAACACCGCGAAAGACAAAAGCAAGACGACGCGTGAAACATGATACGGTGTTTATGAAACATGGTTCCCAGCAGTAAACATACAACAGTGTCTTTGTTACCAACGCTTGACTGAACAATAAGTTTAATGCCCCTTTCTTTTTAGACACTCCGCGGTATGGGGCATTTTTCATGTCGCCATTAAGAGACATGGGAGAAGGTCTGCTTGTTTTATAACGTTACGTCATTTTCTTACGCCGTTCGCCCTATGGGGCCCATTTTTAATGGTCTGCTATAAATATTATTTCTGGGCCTTTGCGTGTTTTTGTTGTCGGGCGCCAAGACGTAAATTCGAGCTTTGAACGGAAACGTTGGGCATAAGGAAAGAGGATTAAAATAAAAGTGCGGTACAAAAAGTGAATCTGCATGACGTCCAAGCCCTGAAATAATGACTCGTACGCTTAGCTGCGACTGTGACAAATAAACACAAAATAAAGCGCATTAAATTTGACCTTGATAATGTACTACGTCGTCTATAACTTAAGCGCAGATTTCTCCAGCATGTTAATGTTAGCCTGCAATGTTTACTGATGTAATATTCCGTGACGAATCTTTCATTCAGGGATTCATAATTACCCATTCCGATTTTTTTTTTTTTTTGCAAAATGCAAATCCGTTATGGATGGAGCGGGTAAATTATTTGGTTACAGTTTCTATGAATGTTTGAAAAATATTCTGAGAGTCGAGAGTTCACATTTATTACAGCGTGAAGATAATACCTTAGTTTTTAACCCTGTCACGAAAGATAAATGCTTTAAATTTTGCAATACCTTTTGTTTCAATTTGAGATTACTACTTTTCTGAACTATTAGTTATAAAAGAAGTGATTATCAACGAGGAAGTCCAGATTGCCTAGGGAACAACACGTGCCTACATGTGAAGGTTATTAATATTTCGATTAATTTAGCTTAGTTTACCAACTTTCTAATTATTTATTAGGCTCTCTGAAATGAGGATCGCAATGTGATGGATATATTCAAGATATTGTTACGCATATCCACGGTACTAGAACTAATTCGAGATAGCGAATTTCGGCCCGTAAGTATCTATGTTGATTGTTAAAATTTAAGTTTTTATCGTACGCTAAATACAAAATGCTTCAGAGTTACGTTATTTCTATTACATGTTAGGCAACTGAACGTTACAGCATTATTTTTGTATGGGACACTTTCCTCTGCTAGTTCCGCAAGTATCGGTAAGCGATAAACATTCAAAATCGCTTGTTGACTTTTAAGTTTAAAAAAAATATATATTGGCAGTGATAGGACTACAGTGATAACAAATAAGATTTTTTTTTTTCGCGAATCGAAGTTTTAAACCGGAATGAACATGTTTCTCACTACAAATTTAAATCAAATCATGGTTATTTGTACATAGCCTATCTTAAGTTAATAATATGAACAAATCACATTTTATAAGAGCCCTTATCGACATCAGTGCAACTATAGAGGCAGCGATATTCCCCTGTCAAACTCGTTCATAAGAAATTCGATTATCTACCTAAGCTCCAGTAGAATTGTCCTTAGTCGAAGGGAACCGAGCGAGGTGACGTAACGGTAACACATAGAACTCACATCCGGGAGGAACCAGGTTCGATTCCTGTTCCGGTCAACCTGATATCGGCTTTCCGTGGTTTCCCGAAATCGTTTCGGGCGAATGCTGGTATGGTTCCTTAAGAATCCACTACACACTTGGTGTACAATTTCTTTGTTTTGAAGCCGTAATGTTTGTTTTCAAGTTTAAATAAAAAAATGTTCGTTTGAAGAACCAATTTAATGAATGTGGTTTTTTTAACATGTTTGCTCTAAATTTATTTTATGCGTTAGATTCAATTTGTAAACTGTAATTAAAAAAAAGAATGCTATTTTTTTCTATCACTGTTTAAAAATTGCATTTGCCAGGTAATGCAAATTTAGGGCAGAAATGTTAAACAACACGTGCATTAAATTGAATCTTCAAACAAACATTTTTGATTTACACACTGTAATAAATATTACGACTTTAAAACAAAGAATTTTTACACGAGGTGTATAGTGGAATTTTAACAAAGGGACATTGCCGACTCCTCTCCCAGCTTTCGTCCTTGTACCAAGATGTGTGTCTCCGTCTTTATGACGCTGTCGACGAGACGTAAAGCGATCTTATCTCTTACTCTTAGTCGAAGATTAAAGGTAGGCATAGTGCAGTAAGATTTTCTCAAAGGTATAACTTCATACGCCTAGAGATGCAGAAAACTTGCAGCTAAAGTACACATGCATTGGACTGGACAAACACACTCACAATTTCGGCCAAGCTTACCTACAGTAACAGAAATTTATCCTATAAGCTACTGAAGAAGGACGGGTAGGAGGTCGTCAAAGAAACCGTAAAAGTCCCTCGGCAGACTGGAAAAGCGTAGAGAACTGCTTGTTTGAATCAGAGGATCGTACTGATAAATTATTCAAAAGTGCTTCTGAATAGCTAGAAGAAATATTTACCGTCAGGGCTCTATGGTCGCTTGCTCTGGAACTATTTTTGCCACATGACGTGTGGAAAATTCTTCAGGTTAATTACAGTACACTCGCCGTATCAGACACCACTACACGGCACCTAAAATACGAGCAGTGCAATACAATTAATTAATTGTATACCTTTGAGAAGTGGGCCTCGCCTTCGGGCTTACAATTGTGTCCAGATGTCCAATCTAGTGCACGAAGAGGTGTCAGGAATACATTTATACGTTAACACATTTTTTTGAGGGCATGGTGGACGCGGTGTGATACAAATTACTCATCATTGCGTCCAAGTGCGTCCAACCAAAATCCACAAGACGGACTACGGAATTTGCAGTTCAGAGCAGAAAGATTCTGGCGAGCAACTAAGGGCGCTGCCTACCTCAAAGCCCTTGCGAGACGAAGGATAGCGATTTATAAGTTCAATTATATACATCTGGGCTCAATACGTAACTTTTCAAGGTCTCGCTCTCGGACAAATGTAATTTTCTGTATTGATAAGCGGAGAATATTGTTACATGACTGAGGATGGAGAAAAAAATTTACAAAAAATGGTTATTCGTTTTCAGACTACAATTGGTATCAATAAAACACCCTTAAAACCTTAAAGCAAAATCGGAGCAAAGAAATGAAAAAAAAAAAAAAAAAGTCTGCGATGGCTTGCATATATGTTCGATTGGCAGTCTATTGAGCACCTTATAATTTAATTAAACACGTAAATCACTTCTCGTCAGTGCTCCTAGCTAAGAAGAACTCATAATGACATTGTTTATCATGGAGCTAAAGAGTTGAAATGGGGTACAATTGTAAAACACATGAAATCATCAACATTCAGTCTTCAAGAAAAGTAATTTTGCATAGCATATTTCAAGGAATACTGACACACTGAGAAAGATTGTTGCTGCGTTCAATTCATTTTATCCTAAATGTATGGTTGTAACTTGTACTTCACGAAAGCAATGGTGAATTGTAAAGGAATAAGAAACGAGAGTACCTCTGAGGTAACTCAACGGTCAGCTTCGATGACCACCACAATTCCCATCGCAAAAACCGGGAGATTCCCCATCTGAATTCTAATCTGAATCATCTTGGTGGTATGAGGATTGTCTCGCTAACATGCCAGTGCTGCTACGAGGCATTTTAGTGCCAGTGACTTTCATTCGTGTATCGTTCGCTTGAAGCTAGTCAACAATTGAATACCTCCGTGGAAGAAGGTTGGATGTAACAAATTTCATGAAAGCGATGTTAGAGTGGAATAACGTAGGTTGTTGGTCTTCGCATACGACCCAAGAGTCACCATAGAGATATTTTGTTTTTAAATCTTTTGTTTTGCCATCTCAATGTTGGCTTCCCCGGAAGAAAGTTGGATGTAATTAACAATGGCG
>PNEQ01127459.1:0-25470 GCA_003012365.1 Medauroidea extradentata | reverse complement strand
AAGGGTGAAAAAACACAAAATTTGTTTTCCATCAACCCACGATATCTATCTAACCAGTAGCGATATTGAGGTGGTGTTTGCGTCAGAGTGATGCTTACGTAAATATTTAAAAAAATATGTATGTATTTTTTTTTATTTGTAAGAAACGTAATTATTAAGAATAAAACTTAGTTGGTCAATAATCAAGGCAGACGATCCGTAGAGCAGGAACGAGCAGCGAGAAACAACTTATACGGGAGTTTCACTACAGTAACCTATCGAGACGTAGTGTTGTACAACCTCTATGAGCCCAGGACACAGATATATTTTTTTTTCAATAAATTTTATTTTCATGAATTATTTCGACGTTACGTGACGCAGTTGTTTGTTACTCAGGTCTAAATTCCTGGAGGTTCTGGGCTCGAATTCCGTTAAAAGCTGCGTGCAAACGTTCAATTCTAACACACAAAAACTACAAGGCAGATCGAATTAGTGCAATTTACATGTAGTCTTTAAAAGGGGTAAAATTGCAGTTCGCTTTCCACTTAGGTTCCTCTACAATATCAGCTGACATATCGTCGGTATACTGCCAAAAGTGATTAAGTCATAAATGCTATTTCGTTTAAAAACGGTAATAAATTGTAGATATTAACAAAAATGTGGTATATTATTATACTGTGACACAACAGTACGAAACGACGAATAGACTTTAAAATTGGGCAATTGTTCGTGAACAACATATACATATTCCTAGCATTTTTTATAATTTTATCTCTCACTTTTGGCAGTAAACCGACGATATATCATGTCACTAATCTCAGGTTTGGGGCACCAAATACGTTTCCGCGAAACCTTAACTCTCTGAAACTTTGTAATGTCAATAAAGTTAAAGTGAATATTTTGACAATATATAATTGAGGGCACCGTCACTATTGGTTGTGCACAGGGTAAACAGATGTTTCTCATTCGATTAACCTCTTACCTTAGATGTCTGTAACTACCATAGAACGTCAAATTGGCAGTTTTATAAATAAGGCCCAGGCGAAGTCGCTGTTAGTGGCAGGGACAAACTTATGACTGCTTTTCGCATGGACAGCTATAGCTACTTATCCTGCTGCAGAATTGGTTCAACTAGCCGCTTGGACATTCTAACACTTGATGACTGAAGTACCAATCTTGTGTACAAAGAGGTTTTTCAATTAAAGTAAATATTATCAGTTACGAATAATACTCGCGAGCAAAGCCGCGGGGGACTGCTAGTATATATATAAAGTAGACGGCATCATTAAAACACTCCAGTTACAACAATACGTTAAAAAGTACAATTAAACTAGCTGCCCTGACAAACGTTGTTTTGTCACATAAATAAATTAAAAAATATTTACTAAACAATAGCACTTAGGAGTATAAAAAATAAATAAAAACATATTCGCAGACCTACCGAATGTATATACAAAATTTCATTGAAATCGGTTAAGCCGTTTCGGAGGAGTATGGAAACAAACACTGTGACACGAGAATTTTATATATTAGGAAGATGAATATTACATAAGTTATATCGATAGTAGCAATCAAAATATAGTGAACAATTCAATATAATCAGGTATTACAGTGGATAACTATTTTATAAGTGTTATATAATTGTGAAAACAAGGAGAGTAAGAAACAGTCAGGTCTACGAGGCAGAGGAAAGCCTGACATACCAGTACTAGCAAAAACTGGAAACGACAGTGTAATTTCAGGTATTGTCAATGTTAGACTTAAATTAAAGTAAACGAAATATTTACCTACGGAAAGCGGGTTCCAAGCGACAGTTAATTAAGAGATTAAAATCTCCATTACTGGGCAATTCGTGCCAGTGTTTAAATTTACTGAGGTTAAATTATTCAGTAGTCAGCGTAAAATTTGGGATACGGGTCGGTGACGAAAGATGTTGCAGTGGAAGGCAGAAAAAAAAAAATCGAAAATCCACCTCAAATTTCACGAATTCAGCACAAAAACGTTAAATGTATATTAATATTTTGAAATAAACTATAACTGTATACATTTCTGTGTTTAAGGCAGATGATATTTGCAGTAATATGGCATTAATTAAAACTTAATATTTAAAGAAAACGAAGGAATTGGAGTTAAAATTGTGCAGGTGCAAAATTATCTAAGAGGAATACACATATGAAGAGCTGAGATTCATAGTGATGTCATTCACACTTACTTAGTAGTGTCGTTTTTATTCATATTATTCACACTTTTCAAAAGAATTTTCTGTAAAAAACATTTTACGCTTAACTGAATTTCTGCATTCCATTTCGGTGCCGCAGGAATGTACTGCATTTTGCATGTGATTACAAAAAAAAATTGTTTACGGGGAAACTGTTTAAACTGACTTACATCACTATAAAGCTAAGCCCCTGATTTATTTCATAAAAAGAGGACGAGAGTATTGTTGAGTAGCACACTGCTCGCCGGTATGATTAAATATTGTATTCTTAGTATTTCCATTAGATCTATTTTATAAATACATGCAGGATTTCACTACGGGTTTTCGTATTAATGCTGGTCAGACTAATTTAAGTGTAACTAAGGTTTTACCAAAGTAACAAAAATAACAAACGCGGTCTATGACAACAAAAATTGTGGAGATCACCTAGTATATTTTCAAGCGACCTGAACTGGGCTGTAAAAAGCTCCGGCTCTTTTTCTGAGCCCAGAGCTAGTGTGTATGAGTACTAGAGACTAGTCTCCCATCTTCCTTGGTCGTTTATCTTAAGACGGCGACCACGTGCTAGCGACTCGTGGAGAGCATGTAGCAACGCTTAAGATGACAACCCATCCTCCACAATTCATTTCTCCTTCCTCTTGGAATAAGGCGGCAAGAACATGGAAGAAAATACATGTGCCGGTGACGATGTTACAAGAAAGACGTTCTAGAAACTGCAAGAATGGAAAAAATAAGTACAGCTGCCACGAACTGAACAATAGCATGTAAGATGTAATATCAATGCCTGTTTAAGTATAACACAAATGTAGGTAATTGTTATGTATGAAAAAAAGTCATTATGCGTGTAAATAAAAAAATATGTAAATAAACTGCGAAACTAAAATACACAGCTAATTGTATGGTGCAATCCAAATTGGATCTACTTGGGCAGTTGTTAAACCCATTCCGTAATGCAATGACACATTATACAGACATGTTATTTAATCCTTATACTAAATTGATTTAACAGGTAAAATTTACAAAAAAGCAGTTTTATCATACAAACATTAAAAATATTTACGTATTACTGCGAGACCAAAATGTTCAATTCCACAGACTAGACAATTTAATTTTACATTAATAAATTAACATACAGTAAGTTGGAAGGTTACTCTTGGGACATTAATAATCAAATACTTTTTCTGTCTGTACCAACACTTCCAAATAAATATTCGTCGGTATAGCTCAGTGATCTCAAATAAATAAAGGTACAGATAAATTCCGTACGAGATGCATGATTTCTATTTCATAATGCCTATTAGGAAATTAAATTTTTGGAAATTATATCCTCGCATCACTTTCATAATTCCCCCTACTGATGTTTTTTTACTATCACTAATTTATAAATAAGTATTATATATTGACTTGATTTTTTTCTGGAAAGAAGCACATTGATTGTTCGTTTTGATGTTGTTACGATTGTAAATCAATTATGTTTCCATACAGATATTGGAAGCTGTTTGTACCATATGTGTGCAAAACTAATAGTAAATATAATACAATGCTGAATTTTTGTGCTGCAAAAAATAACACATATTATAAATAATAAACAATTGAGGACTTAATATTGATAAGGGGCTAAGTGCCGAAAGGTAAGTTTCGAGATAATGACGAAAACAGTATATTGCGACAAACAAATGAACAAGGAATTATACAAATGCGTTCACATATGTTTTACAATAGGAAAGTAGTAAATAGGCGCAATAGAACAGTAATTAATACAAAACACTTATGAACATATTACATATTTTTTCAATGAACTACAATGCGTTGATGTTACTCCAACCATCTAATTGTGGTGACGTACGGCGCGCATGGATATCACTAGGAGATACCACTTTATGTGTGTCTTCAACCTAATGTTTTGGTACGTTTCTATGTACCTAACTCATTTTTGTCGAAAATGGTACTTAGCCCGTTTTGAATGTTAACTCCTCAATTTCGCTTCCCAGGATAAGTTGGTATTCACTGAAGTCAGGTACACACTATCCGTAATTCAGTATAGAGTGAATGAGAGATTTTTGATCAGCGCTTAACATCGAGGTCTTCAGCGCTGGTGAAGGGTGATGTGATGTGAGTATGGAGCAGCGCTGGAATGAAAGGGTGGGGGAAACGTGAGATCCCAGAGAAAACCCGCCAACCAACGGCATCGTCCGGCACTTAGTATAGAAATCCGCACAACATTCTGTGCAAGTAATACTGCGACAGTGTGTACCGCAACCAATGATTACCTACCTAAAGAAAAGATGAGTAACTCAATGATTATTTTTTTCGTACTAGTAGTTTTACCTAGCGCTCCAAGTTGCCACTCGTTGAACAAATGAAAAAACCAATGCGACAGTAGCGCTCCACACGTTGTCTCCATAAACAAATAAAAAAATTGGTGGTGGGAGGAGAAGACCAGTACATTTTATTTTTAATAATTTCAAAATTCTGTTGGGAGTTTGTTTATTTCAACAAAGGGGTGGGCTATACTTTTAGTTTAAAGCACGGTCATAGAAGAACAGGTCTGGACACTCGCCTATCTAACAATATATTTTGTTTGACCCCCTTGTTGTTTGGTGTAGTTCGTCAAGTTACCGAGAATGTCGTACTTTTTGGCGCTGTTTTCTGGGCGGTCGGACTCAAACTCCGTCCACTTTTTTCCATTGTTAAATTTATAAAGTAAATAAAGATTGCTGGAGCCTTTTCTTAAATTTGTGAACGAAGGAAGAAATTCATAAATTGATAAAAAAAAATATGTTTTTAAATCGTTTATCTTAGCGGAAAGGAAGTGGGCGGAGTTTATTCCGACCGCCATAACATCAGCGCCAATAAAAAACAATATTCTCGGTAACTTTGTGAACTACAGCCAAACAAAAAGGGGGTCAAATATCCAAATGAGTGTCCAGACCTGTTCTTTTACGGCCGTGGTTTAAAGTCTTTCTTAAGACTGTTATTTTTTCACGTAAGTGATAAGTCTTCTTTCGGTACATATCACACACACCTCCGTGGACAATGAACTCGCAAAACAAATAAATATGAATTAAAAATACAACCAGAAAAAATGTAACGCACGAAAATTAGCGCTCAATCATATAATGTTTAGAAATATATTTCAAGTCTGAACGACGAATGCCACGCATATTTATTTGGCAACACAATAGTAATAAATAATTTACTTCACAAATACAGTATCATATGAATTGCGAAACATCGCCGTACATTTCAACAACGTAATATCCACATGTATGCTGATGTAACACATTAGCAATTAGTTACAAAACGTACGTAGTATATTTGCATATATTTACGAGAGGCTGTACGACGAAAGCCACTTTTATATTTGGCAACAAACTAGCGATGTATTATTCGCAAATACTATGTCACGCGAGTTACAGTTACGCGCAGTTCTTAAAATTGTCGATTAAAATAAATCAACATAAGAATGTCACATCAGACATCACACAGGACTAGCAAACACTGAACATTTTAGGTATGAGGCATAAAGGCTTCGCAAATATAGATAGGTGACATTTTGGCATAACATGCACAGATATTTCACCTGAGTTACAAAAATGCTAAACCCAACACCGGATTATGTACGAACTTTGTCATATGTAAACTGTATGTTACGATCATAAAAAAAAAAAACCACCACAGCATTGATGCTTGTTACGAGAAATATATCAAACAAAAACACGACATTTTTCCTCCACTGAGAATTCACATTTTTACGGCCACGTTCAAGCACTTTCTCAAAGATTACCAACTTCTTTAAATTTCTTTAGAAACCCTCGGAAAACGACAAATGTAATTTTCTTTTAGATTTGACGCTTATTTCATTGCTGCACTATCTAAATATTTGTTTCCTACAAATCACGCATTTACCTACCTAACCACAAACCACCATAACGAAAACGAATGCAACAACCATAGAACGAAGAGGACAACAACGATCACGTGCTCGGAAGTAACAAAAAAAAAAGACGGATCACTTATTTGTCTTCGACACTAGCGCTCCAAGTTGTCACTCATGAAAAAAACATCATACATGTTTTCCCTATGCCAGTTACCTCCGGCCACGGTCGTAGAAGAACAGGTCTGGACACTCGCCTATCTACCAATGGATTTTGCTTGACCCCCTTGTTGTTTGGCTGTAGTTCAACAAGTTACCGAGAATGTCGTACTTTTTGGTGCTGTAATCCGGGCGGTCGGACTCAAAATCTGCCCACTTTTTTCCATTGTTAAATTTATAAAGTAAGTAAAGATTGCTGGAGCCTTTTCTTAAATTTGTGAGCGAAGAAAGTATTTCATAAATTGATTAAAAATACGTTTTGATAAATTGTTTATCTTAGCGGAAAGGAAGTGGGCGGAGTTTGTTTTCTATCGCCCTAACTGCAGCGCCAATAAAACACAATATTCACGGTTACTTGGTGAACTGCAGCCAAGCAACAAGGGGCCAATACCAATACTTAGCTTGAGTGGGAGCTCCTGATTCATAATTAGATATTACGTTTCGTTGACAACGAGGTCGTTAGGGACGGCTATACGCAACGCTACATACAGACGGGAACTTGAAAAGTAATCAACCAAGGCCTTTGTTAACGAAACTTTTCAGAATTCGCCTGGAAATATTTCGGGAAACTATAGGAAACGGAAACCAGGATGGACGTAATCGGTATTACAATCCGGGTCAATCATAGTGTGAGTCCAGCGTGTTACCTTGAGCCTTTTCTTTTCCAGCATTTGTGCTAGGCCAGTGACTTTTATTACATGAGTTAAACGTGTCTTGACAATTTGTAGAGACTATAACGACGAACACAAATTCACACCTAGTCGACACGACCTGTTTGCTAGATGAATAGCTGGTGCCGTGGACGTTAGTACTAGTTTTATTCGCGTTGTTGTGAGGCAACATATTCAAATTAGCAGACGGAAGTTGTGTCCTGATGTAGTTGCAGTAGACCCCACTGTGTGCCTGACAGGCTATACTAGCCAATCTGCCCTCCCTCCTCACCCCCTAGATGTTTTCAGCCGCACCGCAGGGAGCATGTATAATGCACGCGCAAGGCAGGTAGCAGTTCGATTGGAATGCGGCACTCGACGCTAACGTCAGATTGCCGTGTTCCATTCCCAGGCTGAGGACACTCCACCCTCGCTCGCTTCACGAACAGCCGCATCTCGTCCCCTCCCCTCACCCTACGAGAACAGTGTCTATACGCAACTGATGTTCGTTCATATCAGTGGGAATGTATATTTCATACAATATGACATACAAAACAGCCCCCATACGAGTTGGTTCATCGACCTAGTACAGCAGGATCTATGATTGTTTCAGTATATTTTTACTGGCCTAGTCCTTCAGTTGGTAGTGAAATCATTTTAATATCTACTTCTAGAATTGTTATGAAAGAATAGCTTCTCCCCATTATTGTAAAATTATACATGGATTACACTTCTCTGTAATGTTCTTACACAACTTAATATTGACGTAGCAGGTCGTAACAAGTCATACAAAGGTGACAGGCAGCGTTCTGATCTCATGGTTTTATTAACATGCTCACAAATTAAATGGAATCTTGTGTGGACCGGAGCCACTACTACCCTAATACAACATACGTAAGTTAAAATAATGTATCACTTGACAAACGTACAGTATTCAATTTTTAAATAATCCATAATACAACATACCTAAGTTAAAAAATGTATCACTTGACGTACGTACAGTAAAAAATGTTTAAAGAATCCCTAATACAACATACCTAAGTGAAAATAATATATCACTTGACATACGTACAGTATTTATGTATGTGCTGCAAGACTTCAATTGTTCTTAAACACTTACACTGCTTCCGACGCAAATGAAGAGATTACTCAGAAAAATATTAAAACATTGATGCGAGCAACTTACCACTGTGTGAGACGGAACTTCGACACGTTTCGGAGAGCAAATTACATCGCTAGTCTAATTTTAAAACGCAGTGCACTTATTAACGAAAAATAACTAATATTTAAAAAAAATATTTTTATAATTTTCACTACAATATTTTTTTTTGCATTCTATAAGAAAATGTATTTTATTAAGGAATTAAATTCTGGTAACAAACATTACCATATTGTAATTTAGCATTAAAATATGGTTTAATTATAATTGAAAATTTTCAGCAAGCCACAAAAGAAACATAAATTTATTGGAGCTGTGTTATAAAGCCATCTAGCTATCACGCGCGCGCTCATAATCACGGCAACATTTTAAATGTGTCTTGGGGAGTGTTTGGCCACTGCGATTTGTCTGGCTGCTTACAAATAGTATTGAAATAGTTTCCTCAATATCATACATAAAAGTCAACTCAGAGTAAACCTAATTTTTTTTTTTGCGAATTTTAAAGGGCATTGTGTTTATGCACCGTACCTTCAACGCCTGTTTCCTATAAGTGGCCCAAGCTAGCAGGTATACCAATACTACTCTGTACGATACATTTTGTTACTCAGAAAATAAGTAACGTCTAGTGGTCCTGGAATCTTGCTCTATATACATACACACAGACTTTCATTTTGGGAAATACCAGATAATGAGATGCATTAGCAGAAAGGAGAAGTATTCTGCAACTATGTCAACCTGAGAATTTGAACGAAATATTTATGTATACAAAAGTGTTTATAGATTTTTCTGAAACAGACATAAGTCCTTAAATATATGGTGTATAGCTAGTATAGTATTTAATATTCCACAGTCGTTTAGGATTTTGTTTAAATGGCACCCCTTGCGAGATTTTTACTTAGTTTAAATATGTATTAAACATTTAAGATTTTAATATTAATTGTTATCTGCGTAAATAACAAGGTATAGAACCAACTGATTATTTTCAGGAATTAGCGAGAATTTCCGTCATTTCATTTTATTGAGTATTGTCACGTATTATCTACATAGAACTGAATTTAAAATAAAAATAGTTATCATTTAACATATGTTTTTAGGAGACATTCGAACAAACAATACCATGGACGAACTTATACCGTGTTATAAAAACTGAAATATTTTTGAAAGCTGATTATCGTAATCCTTAAACCCCTTTTTAACCGTAACGCTTCATTAAATTTGCCCATCGGATAATTTATTTGCTACATTTGTGCCGTACATTCGTGCCATATTTTAAACTTAAAGTCAACTTAATGTTTAAAGTACCAAGCACAAGACAAAAATAACTAACTTTATATGTTTCATATAATGCAAGTCATGTTCCAATGAACATATAATTCCGTATGACCTTAAGAAGTTTTAATAAAACTTGTAAATCACTGAGATTAACATACGAGTGCCTTTCAGATTGTAGTGAGTGTGTCTATCATAGATAAACTGAAGAATGACTATCGAGCCCTGTAAAAAGAATCTATTCTACTAGATTGTGTATAACACTCTACGTCATTCTTTCTATACGGTTCAACAGAAGTTGATACGTCAAATTTTAAATTACATTGGATTCAGTGACTTTCCTTCACTTTTGATTAGAATGACTGGAATTTTCACATATGCAGTAAGTTGCAAGTTTTTCCACTTGTGAATCTGTTTTGTAAGTGTTGACTGAGTGATAATATAGTGAAAGATATAAAACAAATTTTCTGAAAAAAAAAAATGTGTACAGAAAAGTAACAAAAAAATTAAGTTATATTTGTCATATCTGTATATAGTAGATATTTCCTAGGTTCAGAACAACCCCTCTCTTGGGAACTCAATAATAATAATATAGGCGTGCGTATACAGGTAATTTCTAGGGACGTGTGTGTGTAGGCATATAGGTGTGTGTAGGTGTGTGTGTGTAGGTCTGTGTGTAGGTGTGTGTGTAGGTGTGTGTGTGTAGGTGTGTGTGAAGGTGTGTGTGTAGGTGTGTGTGTGTAGGTGTGTGTGTGTGTAGGTGTGTGTGTGTACACGTGTATATATATGCAAATATGTTAGATATATATGCGTATATGTGTATGTGTGTGTGAATATATATATATATATATATATATATATATATATATATATATATATATATATATATATATATATATATATATATATACACTAGCTGTCCGTTTGCGGCTTCGCCCGCGTGTACTATAGAAAAGAGTAACTAAATTTTAATAACGTATTAATTGATGGTGTTACTATATTCTCTGTATATCTGTATATCTTTATAACTACAAATACAAACAGCTTTATCCAGTCCACTACGCGGAGGGTACTTTAATTGCAGAACATCTTTGTTTTTAATTCATCTTTATTTCTCTACAAAATAGCTACCCGGCCGCGGCTTTGCCCGCGTGAAATTATGTAATACAAACAGTAACTCTGTATAAAATATGTGATGAAGGCATTTAACAGCTAGCGTACTCAATAACAGTGAACTATAAATTGTCTTAGCTCAGTGAAAAGAGCGCACGCAATATGCTCGTATGATGTCATGTCATGTCCCATAGCAAAGACTTGCACAGGATACGAACCCGTAACCCCACCCCTCCCACACCACAAACTTTGTACAATACCCGAGTGAATACTTAAAGGCAGGCCGTAATAATACTTTCGTATGTACGGACTACAGTCCAAAGAGGTTTAACTATAAGCAAGAAATAATAAGGAAACAAATTTTGAACTATTTCTGGTGTTACGAAAGATTATTCTTAAACACGTTTTATTTTTTACAGGCTTTCAAGGACGAATTTCCAAAAATCGTTAAATTACTTTTTAGGTATTTACTTATGTTTCATTATAAGACAAAAGCCACCTCGATATCTCTAACGGTTTAGGTGATACGACTCATTAATAAAAAAACTGTTTTATTTTTTTACCGGCTTTCAAAAACGAATTTTGAAAAATCCTGAAATTACTTTTTAGGTATTTGCGTAAGCTTCATTTTAAAGAAAAAATCACTTCGATATCTCAGGTGGTTTAAGAGGAAGAGAGGATTTACTGTAAACGAATTAAACGGCTTTTCACCTCCTTAATATATAAATTTCGAAAAATCCTGAAATTTGTTTCTAGACATTTGTATTTGCTACCTAACGAAGTGAATAAGACGATGATAGCCCGTCGGGTTCGAGAAATATCAAAGATTTGCGAAAAATACATTTCACCCCGTTTCACAACATTAATAGCCGAATTTCAAAATTTCTTTTCTTAGTGCGCGCCTACGCCACAAGGGGAAACTTCCCTTAAAATTTCACGTTTCTAGGTCCAGTGGTTTGGGCTGGGCGTTGATGATGAATGAATGAATGAGTCAGTCAGTCAGTCAAAATATAACATATAGGCTTTTTATATAGGCCTACATATATATACACATAGATCTTACTTATCCACGTACTCCTTTATTACACTGTAAAATTTTTTTGTACTTTTACAAAGAAAAGCCTTAGAAACCCAGTTACCAAAGGAATTCCTTGTAAAACTACAATGGTTATCCTTGTAATTTTACAAACATATGCTTTGTATTTTATTACAAGGACTAGCCTTGTAGCTGTACTTTCAATAAGGAAAAAAAATAAATTTAAATGTTCGTTGTACTTCATAAATAACACTGAACTTACTTATCAAATAACTTTTGAAAAAACGGACGTTTACAAGATATTATTTTGAAAATATAAAAAAGAATCTCAGGATGTGCTAAGTTTCGAACCACTACCACCACACGTATACTTACGCAGCTTACCCCTAGACCACTGTGACTTACGTATCTGCTAGACTTTATTTATTTGGGTACATTCAATGTAAAGTTCGGTAATAATTCTTCCTTTTAAAGCACGCAATTAATTTAAATATTCACTTTATTCCAGAAAAGTACTTTTCTGAGGTTGTGGTCTTTGCGTATGTAGGTCATTTTCGGTGAACTTACGATTTTTGTAGGCTACACATTTTTTTCTTAGTTTTTTTGCAAACAAAATCCTTTTAACGTTATAAACTAAAACATTTGCAAGGAATATTTTCAACATTTACAAATGTTTGTATAATTACGAAGAAGTGCCTTGTCATATTTCACAAAATAATTTACAGTGCAGGAACTGTCGGTATAGGTACAAGGAATCCCTTTGTCGTATTACAAAGTTTATCTTTGTAACTTCATAAACTAATGATTTTACAAGGATATTCTTTGTATTTTTACAAGTCCTTGTAAAAGTACAAAGAATATCCTTGTAAATTTTACAACATTTTTTTAGAATGTACGATGAGCTACCAAGAGAGGATTTGTTCTGAACCTAGAATATACCTACTATATATATTTATGACAAACGTAATTTAAATATATTTTTTTTATTGTTCGATTTTTTTAAATCTTGTTATATATATACATAAATATAACTTTATAGTCTTAAATCTTTGGAACTTATTTATTTTCTCAAATTTTGTTCCGAGCCTTTCCAAGGGCCCTGTTTTCGTTGTGTTGATCGTTCACTTGTTTTTATTTTGTTTATTCTTGTTGTTCCCACGAGACCGTAAGAAATGTTGGTCCACCTTCCCAGAGATTCCGGAATAGAAAGAGTAAAGCATTTAATAAAATGGGATCTACCCAGTGCCCCGAAGTGAGTACGTTAGCGGCAGTTCATGTTGGCCACTCCCTGCCATTCAGCTCCTCAGCATGTAGGCCTACCCCACGTTAAAAAAGTAAAATATATAATTTTTAATTTTGTGGTTTACGTATTTTTAGTAATATAATAATGTATATATAATATAATAACATAATATTACATTGTCACTGAACTTTCATAACTGTGCCAAATTTCAGCTTAATCAGATATCAGCAAGTGGTTGAAAAATTCTTTACTAATTTTAAAACTAACAATTTCTATTACATACATACGAATATTGTAAAGTTAGTAAAATATTGTGTAAATAGTAAGAAAATAACAGATTAGGGAAGAGTTAAGTATAGTTCACGGCTAATAAATGCCAATTCTACTAGTTAATCCATAATTCGAAAGTACAGTTAAAATCTGTAACTAAAACGTAATATAAAAATTTTACATGATCTCAACCTACGTTTAGTAAATAATATACCAACAGTTCCTAAACAATCTTAATACTAATTTTTGCTTGCTAGGTTTTTTAAGTGAATGCTGTTTTAATACGCTATACTTAATGTATACCTAGTACCTAGTAATACGTATTATTTCTGGTTGTTCTTTTTTTATATGTTCAGTTGTGCTTTATTGCTTAATATGAATAAAAATTCCTTTGAAAAATCCGCATATTATAACAAACATTAATTAAAAAGAAAACTATGTGCGAAATCACACATGTCAAAGGTAAACAACAGTGAAAAGTTGTCATCAACCCTTGTTGTCGAGTGTGTGTTCATCGTGGCCTAGTGGCTAGATCATCAGCATACTGAGTCTAAGGTCGTGGGTTTGATTTTCGTTCAGTTATTTCAACGTTTCCATTTTGGCGCACCATTTTCATGAGTTTACGACCTAATTTAGAAAAAAAATAGATTAAGTATAAAGCTGCGCATTTTTTTATATCAAGGCAAATAAAGAAGCTCGTCACTATTCAATTAGCAAAATTCTATCATTATTTCAGTGAGATTATTTCGCAAATACAATCCGTATTTTTTTGGCAGATTCGAGATTGAGAAGTTTCAACAGTTTGAATCTGTTAAAAATCACCGGAAACTGTGAATATTATCAGTTTACAGTTTTAACTCTTAAAAGTATTCAACTTCAAAGCATTAACGTTGTGATTGAATTCATGCCAAAAGAGCCACTTGATAATTTTTGTGAACCACAATAGTCTGTATGCAAATCTTTAGAGTACTATTAACTTAAATCTAATAATGCAAACGCAATTTATATGCTATAAAGGAACTATGAAAGAAAACTCTACAAATAAATTTATTTGGGTAATTTCCCTTCGTGCCTCTTAAGTCATACGTGAGAAACACGCACTATTTACAAAATTTTCTTCGTAAATGAATGACTTATAAATTAATAGGTAATTTATGTTTTTCAAAAAGCCGGCATTCAAAACATTAGCGACCCTAGTAAATTGTTTTCCAATTTTTGCTCAAAAGTTTGGCAAACTTTATAATCAAGGGTTTCGTAATTTAGGTTATTTACAGTGGCATCTATATACCATGATATTTTTATTTACGTTTTTAGCATTACTCTGTCATACGACCTCGTTATGTAGTTAGCCTATATTTCCTAGGAATTATAAAAAAAAGAATTCATAAATATGACTGAGTTTTTGTTAAAAGAAGGAAACACTTTTCGCATTACATCAGTTGGCTTGACATTAAACAGCAGCGCATTTAAACAAAGAAATATCGGAAAATGTTAACTTAGTGTTGCATTCCTAGCTTATACGCCTGACTAAATGTTTCGTGAAAATTTTTTTACCTATCATAGCTATATCGTGATAGTTATTTAATTCAAGATATTTGAGTGTATATGTTACTTTAATAGTTTTAATTTAAGGATCTCCGTATAGTTTCATCGGAAATCATCCAGTATCTAAATCTGTAGACAAATCAATTAATACACTGCACGTTTGGGTGCCTACAGCGCTCTCGTCGGCGGTGCACAGTGGACCACGTGACTATTTTATGGCTCGGAAGGCTGTTTTGTATTGCTATATTTCTTTGCTCTTACTCTATGCTTCCCCTTCTCCTCTTCCCTGCGCAGGCGCGTTAGCTAGACTCTGGCCAGGTTGAACTAAGGTTCTTGCGTGGGCCGTCTGCTCACTCTCTTTTCTTTTTCTCTTCTGGACGTGGGCACTGATAATGTAAGTACTTCCGAGCTCCTAGTGTAGTGTGATAGGGTAGGTTGGGGACTTGTCCCCCCATGGCGAGCAAGGTGGCTGCCGTCATGTGCTGTGTTTAAATTAGTTTTTTTATTGCTTTAATGTCTTTTCTAAATTCCTTTTTTCGGTCGCCGTCTGATAAAAATTATATCTTGGTATTAAAATGTTATTGTAGGTTTTGCTAATGTTCTTTGCTATGTGATTTTTCCACTTGGAATTTATTAGCTGTTGTATTTACCTGTTGCTTGATTGCCCGATGGCTTTTTGCGCACACGTGTGTTGCTTTATTAACTTCTGGCTTTGCTTCTCCCGATTTTGACATTTTGGAGCCCGCGGAAGTAACTACCTTTTGTAATGACTTGCCCAGATTTTTTTTTAGTTTGTATACTTTGTATTTGTGATCCTTGTAAAACTATTTAATATAATTTGTAAATTTTTTCAAACATTAATTTTCAGTCTCACAGACGCTAGTAATGTCCACTGTGTGGACACATATTTAAATTGCCAACTTTGTACTTTCTGATTAGTAAAACCTGTTTGATTCGATATTTGTTTCAATTTGTAATATTTTTTATAATCCGCAACACGCGGTATGTTACAACACTTAAAATACAGGCTACGAATCTCTTTTTCTGTTTTAAAAACCTACGTAACACGCAAAGTAAGATAAAACATTCTCATGCAGGTATCTATAACACTTATGATGAACTGCAACAAAGCTCATATAGATGTTGCAGCAGTTAACGCAATGCAATACGACACATTACTCTAGTTACGTGAAAACATCTTGTGGAACTCTCCCTAATGACCTATGAGAAACCCGAGTTTTCCTTTATCTGGTTATGTGGGGTTTCCTAACTTCTCGTGATAATCTCAGACCAACAATTACTGCATATTTTCTTTGTGAGCAATACACAAAGCACCTGGTTGTAACATTGGGAAATTTCACGACCTGTTTTTTACGTTCATTGATTTATCTGTGACCACACAAATAATAAATGAACTTTCTTACTCAAATGAGAACATACTTATTTTTATCGTATTCACGCAGTAGGTACTTGATTCTAACTCATTCAAATTGTTTTCTTTTCGAGTTTTTTTCCTTAGTGGTCAAATTCTTACAAAGAAATGGGTTTGTTTTAAGACGCGTATATGTGCGACAATATACACAAATTGCTTTTGGCAGGAGGTTGATTAATTATTGCGACTTATCATACTAGTACTTACAAATGTGTGGTGAAAACTGCCCACAAATGTATTATTGAAGAAACTGCACAGTCTATTACTGGCACACCCCAGATCATATTCACGTGAAACAAAGACTACGTAAATTTCATTCTAAGGCTACGTTTTCTTGTTATGACCATACAAAATTAACGAGAGTACGTGTCACATTAGTTGGTGCGTAGTAGCAGTTGAGAATAGGGTGAGATTCCCGGAATTCGAACATCAGGCCATGGCATAAACACATAGGAAACCCCGGGATGAAAACACTGACCCCGAGTACAGTACAGGCGTTGTACTAAGAAACAATAGTGTATTAGATGCAAGAACCCACCTGCTCGCTATCCGACAAATTAGGTGGTGTGCGCTGTATCTATAACGATGCAGTGTTTGTTGTAAGTAAAAATAAAATATATATTCTTCTTCATTATTTGTGGTTCGCAGATGATACTAGAAGTCATAAATTACTTATAATTAAGCATTTAATTATGCGTTGTATTTGGTGTATTCGTAAACATTACAATTCTTAGTTCTCAGATAACCCTAGAGTTCCTTGGCTCTCGAAAATAATTATGAAATCAGCCAGTTTCTTTAAATAAAATCTTCTGCCAAATACTTGGGCGTTTACCATTTGATCGGTGTAATTTTTTAATGATTATACTTAAGTGCGTCTAAAGTAATCTGCGGCTTACTGCGATAAATTTAGTCCAGGTAAGTTTACACAATTATTTTGATTATACCAAATTCTGGAATGTTTCGTTCATAGAAGGGAAAGTGATCAAAATAAGATGTTTGATACACAACCAAAATGTTAACGATACGTGACTGACAGCATTGCAACGGATCATGTATTATATCTTAGAACCTCCCAGACTGTGAATAAAATAAAATATCTAGGAACCCAATGATAATCGAAAATTGATTCGCCCACACGAGTGTCAGTTGTCTGCTTGAGGTGTTTTGAACAGTGATACGCCCAAGACTGACAGAGAAAATGGTAACTAGAAGTCAGTAAATTAATTTACCGTTTTGTGAGCAACGTATTGGTTTTGATGACTTCTAATTAAACTGAAAAGTTTCAAAATTAGTTATTATTTAAACTTTTAATGTACAAGTTAATTCCTCCTATATTTAAACTTTCTCAACAATATTTAGCTTTAACCAGGTACAATATTAAATTAATTGCTTATGTAATAAACTGAATTTTATTGGTGAGAAATATTAGTTATTTTAATGAAATATCAAGAATTATTCCATGTCGGTTTCCTTTTAGGGATTTTCGGGGCCCATACCACAAGAATGTAGTGTTTAATGTAGCGTTCATCTGCGACACACTTCCGGACATCTACGAAGGAACCTAGCATCGGGAGTAGTTTGTGCAGACGGGTTCGTACGAAACCTTAACATTTTCAACTCAGCTATTAAGTGCAATAAAGTACAAGCTGGCGTTACAGTTAAACAACCCGCTTCATTAAAAAAAAGTAGGGATGCTCCGATACCACTTTTCACCAATACCGATCACAATACCGATACTTACAGACACAGATACCGATGCTTGTACATGCATTTGAGTAGCAATACCCGTGGTTAAAGTGAAAACTTGCGTGACAATAAGTGTAACACAGTAACTTTGTGAATTCAGTACAATAACAGCTTTATTTAACTATCAAAACAAGAACTATTGTCACGCACAATTTCAACAATTGATATTTTCATACATAAAGAATATAGCAAAATTGTTAAAACAAAAATTACAAATGTTTAGCAAAAAGTGACAAAACCAGCAATCTACTATCTTATACCATTAACACATACAAAACAAAAAAAAAACTGCAGCAAACATTATTTTAGTGTCGTTACTGCAGCTTCAAGTGATACTTCAGTTACGATACACAATCACAGAAATTACACTACATTGCATTTCAATCAAGCGACGGTATATAATCATAAACAAAAACAGCTACCGCTTCATTTATTATATATACACGAAATAAATATCTGGATGAAATGCATTCTTTAGAAAGAAGGTGCCAGACATTTCTCAGTATATTAAAAAATTCTCAAAAGTTCGTAAGGTACCGGCGTAAATACAGTATTAAGACAAACATGAACGGACAAGTGATTCACGACATGGCTTATCGCTATGTTTTTCTAGCAAAAAAGAAAGTTGTGTTTTCTTTTACAAATGAAAGCTATGATATTCGCTTTTTATTTCGTGTAGGACTGGATAATTACATTTCAGATATTTTATAGTGATTGTACTTAATTAAAAACAATATATTGTATGACTTGCCATTTGTTTAATGTGGTGTTTTGCAGTTCTCTGAAACGGTGAAGCTGCAAAGTTTTCTCATGTTTGAAGTTATGTAAGATTTTTTGTGCCCTTTGAACCTCTCGATACACTTTTGTTACACAAGGAACAAATATTTCTTGAATAACTGATTTCTTGCAAAACCAAATAGTCCCAAATTCCGGACCTTTTTATTTCCATGTCATATTTACTTTGCGGCTACTTCTGTAGACACACTAGTTACAACAATTTCTTGAATGTCACTTATCTCCTGTCCCGCTAACAGCATTGTTATAACAAATTAGGAGATGAATTTATGCTCTTTTTTTCGTGCAGGCAGGCTATACCTGTTTACGCAGAAAAACGTGCGAAAATTACTACCGCGGAAGTTACTTTGATTATTATTTCATTATATGCTAATAACAACAACAAGGTGCATAAATAATGCGCTGAATTGTATAATACACCGATTAATGAGGTATACAGCATCGGTATAACTATCGGTAAATATTGAAGAAAATACTGATAACGATATACAGCCGATACCACAGATTTTACTGAGTATCGGTTATCGGTATCGGTGCATCCCTTAAAAAAATAAAACCTGACATGACAACTAAGCGATTCGTAAAATATGATAGGAACAATAATTTTCCAATCAAATGTGATATAATTGGTGAAATTATTTCATGAGAATGATTTCAAATCATAGCTTTTGCCACACCCTAAGTTGGCAATGACAGCTATTTTAATGTAATTAAATATAGTGCTTGCTATTTAACGTTGTATTTAAATCATCTGTAAGGAATTTAATGTAAGTTGTGCAGAAGTTCAAAACTCTTGCTAACGTTTAAGAACACATTACCTTAATGGCCATCCATAGTTTTAACACATTTTAAATTCTTTGGAATTGACATAGAAGGTACACGTAATTGGTACATAGTAGAAGATATTATTTTTAAGTAGAAGAATTCTGATGAAACCAAATGGGTTTTGTTAAGTGCAATATAATACTACCGTCACAATTCAATAAGTTCTAATAATTATCAGCTTTCACACACTGAAACAAAAAGCAATCTCATATGACTGTCACAATAAGCGTCTAAATGGAACAACATTTCAAACTTAGATGAATGCATTATGAATATTATATTAAGCAATAAGTCACCATGGCAAGTTTGGGAAAGCGGATGTTACGTGTAGAAACGGAAGAGGACTGAAGACTAACAAGTAAAGTATTAAAGCAGAAAGATGCAACATCTTGTAAACTGTCAGCGTAGATACCGCATCAGCCGTAATTGGAAACTAAAATAATAATGTTACCGGACAATTATGTGAAAAGGGAACTTCTTCGAAACTTTTGATTAATTATTCCACTGTTCTGAACAATAAACATTGTATTGTGAATATGTAAATGAAACAGTTTTTCAATAACGGATGAACGGATAATAATAGTGCGTGAGGAATGACATTACACAGAATTAACATACATATGCTTCTGTCCAGTATTACATACATACATTTTGCAAATAAAGTAACGTTCATTCTGCGAACGGTATACAGTGCATAATGTATACAGTAAATATTAGTACAACGGTGGTATGTTCCAGTGCATACATTTAACATATTTTCCAATAACAACATCTTGAATATTTACCTATTAAACGATTCCAATTCTACTATCACATAAAATAATATCGTCGGCATTGGAATATTCGTATATTCTAGTGCAGCGACTACTGAACAATTAGTAATTTGTTACAGAATAATAAAATTATAACAATAATTTCCAAGCAATCTGGAAATATGAAGGAAGTGCCAAGTTACACACCACTTACATTTGACTAATGCATTGTATGTAAAGAACTGACTGCTTAAGTAACCTCAGAATAGAAACGAACATGCTTGCAGGGATGTCTTGTTTATCTTGGCAACACCTCATTCCCTCTGTGACTTGCACAAGGTTGGCCTTTAATTCAAGCATTCTTGATTCAATTGCTCTTATACACATCTTTGTTGACCACACCCTCTCTCTCCTTCTGGCTCCGCGCCCTAGCGTAACTGAGTTCACAGCTACACATAAACCGATAAGCGTAACCCAACATAAACAAAGTAGATAAGTGTTACAATCATATATAACACTGTTGTAAGATAGGGCCGTCTATATCATAGATTTCAGATCAATTAGACAAACTACGAGTCCTCTGAGCATGTACCCAATGTTGAAGAGCTGGCTGTATTGCCCCATAATAAACCTACGATGTATACAGCTACAAAATTCAGGTTGTGTTTCCATATTTGAAAGTAAATAGTACTCGTTTATTGTGATTCACAGGCAGATATGAATATACGATAACCACAAAGCCTTTGTAGTATATAATATATGAAACAAAGGTTACAAGTCCAAGACTTGATTACTTTTACAAATTCCAAAAATTTCGCTACCACGTACAGAATTTTGTATGAAGATGTCTTGAGTTTTTGTAATGAGAGTCTAAATAACCTGTGTAGGCAAAAACTAAACATGTTCATGTCCCAAGAGATGTTGCAATACGATACTCTGCAGTTGACTACTGCCAACAGTAAATAGTAATATTTTACACGGAATTTCCAGACGATGCGAAAAGGAAAAAAGAAGTTTCATTTCATATCTTTAAGCGAATGAAATAAATTTAATAAGAACTTCTTCTAACAGTAAGAACTGCATCTCGAGAAATTATTTTTACTATACAATCGTCACTCGGTAAACAATGTAATATCAGATACTATTTATTTAACAGGACTTGCGTCACAGATCTTTGAAATTTCTACAGCGTAAATTATTTGAAGACGACACTTTGTTTTAAAAAATTACATTTTAAAAAGACTCCACATTTAATTTCCGTTCTATTCCAAGTGCATAAATAGACCAACATGTTCAGTACCTGTGTGAATATTTGACTTTGTTAAAAAATATAAAGGCAAAACAAAATAAGGATTTCTAAAGATATTATAAATTTACGTGATACATACTTGAGTACACGCATGTGTGCCATGTTATACGTTCACGCAAACACACACACAGTTTAAAGTCGCTGTACAAAATATTTAGTTGCACTGATATTAGAAAAACTATCGTTATTTATTTTTAAAATAACGTGGTTTTTTATTAAAGTAATGATAAGTACGGACAGATGTGATTACAACACGTAACAAATTTCTTGTAAGGAAGGCTGGAAGACACTGAACATTGAAAACGTTTCTGAGTAAAAAAAAAAAAAAAAAAAAAAAAACCAGATAGTCTCTTATTATTTTTAAATAACGGCCGAATTTGTATAATTCAATGTGTTCACATGGCTAACAGATTTGAGACAGTTTTTAATTGGAGAGAGCTGCAATTTAGACACCGAATTTAGGCTTGCACCGAAATTCTATTTGCATTCTTAGTTCCTCCCAGTAGTATAGCATAACTAAAATGGTTTGTTGCATGACTTCGGCAGGTACGTGCTTGTTCAATAATATATTTTGCTTCATCAATACACCGCTTGTTGCCTCTGATAAAAAAGAACATTATCTTTAAATATAAAAGTGATACAAGTATTGTTACTATTACAATAGAGAAAAATTTTGTACCGTGTGATGACGTAAAGCTGAACTTAAATTTTAGTCAGTAAGTACGTAAAGTCAAACTGGCCAAATGGACATAAAATTATTTTTATACAGCGCTTTCAACCTAACAACTTTTACTCTACAGTTTTCAAACACACACACACACAGACACCTATGGTGGCGTTGTGTGTGTGTGCGCGCTTGTGTGTGTAATCATATGTAAATAAAGCGAATACCATGTCCTTTAATTTCTCCTAATAAAATACTTGTAATTTAAAACATAAACGTGCGGCGCATGCAATAAATAATTGATGCTCGAATAGTTTATCCAGGTTGGTAACTATTTTATTGAACTGCAAATGATATGAACTGATGTGTGAGTTTTTATCAACGGAAGTTAATCCAGACTATGTACAATTATCAATTGCGTGCGCCCTACTGCTATTGGTTTGTTTGAAAAAAATGGAAATAACTTCATAGGAGAAATTATTTTATACTTTTTGGTCCTGTTTAAAAATATGGAACCGTTTAAAATATTATTTCCTGTGTTTTACCCTTAAGTGTGTGTTTTGACTTTACAATCTATTTTAAGCATATGAAATTGTACCAAAAAGGCAAACACACTTATATACACGAAAGCGAGTTAATATTGCATTGTCATTCAGTTCTGAACTAAGCTGACAGTTTTAAGTATCTAGGTCATTGGGGAGTTCGTATAAAATTGATATGAATACAATCTATTGCAGAATTTTCACCGAATTGTCATACAAAGTGACAGGCAAGAAAGATAAATAATGTTGCATTGTCATCCTATTCTAAGTTATGTTTAAAGTTTTAAGTCTCTAGTTTATCTGGAAGTTAGTTTATTGTGTAAACAGAACCATTTTTTGGACATACGCCATTGCGGGCGTATGTCCAATTGACTGTTCTGTTTATAATATTGTTGCGTGCCATGTACCTGGAGGTCAGTGGTCGGCGGCTGTTTCGTAACACCTTGAGGGCTGGCCGATGATTCAAAGCCCGGGTGGCTCATAGTGGGAATCCCGCAGAAACTACGTCATAGATACCTGTCCTAACTGCGTCTTAACCCTTCGAGGGCGGCCGACGTGACTACAAGCACATCCGAAACATGATGAAATATCTATTTTTAGACCCCTGTAATGCGGGGAACACCCGACTGTCTGGGCTAGTATAAAACCACAGAATCGGCACATTGAGGGGAGTTCGCTATTGGTAGTGCTAGAGGAAGGTGCTACGCCTGTGGAGAGAGACTGGTGAAGACATCTTAGTGACGTCAAAGTCTACTGTGAGGCGGCAGGAGGCTACCTTCGGAGCAGTGTTTGGCGATACAAGATACTTCGGACTGATAAGGTTGTACATTGTCATTATTAGAAATACTGTTGATTGGATATATGACTGAATTTTATTGTGGTTTATAGTGTTTAATTAATTGATGGTAGACTTTTCTTGTGCTTTAATTGTCAAAGTTAATTAACGTGTCTGTGACACAGGAGTAATTGTGTGCATAACTAATTGTGTTGTGAGAGTTCTAGTTGATTACTGTTTTGTGTAATTCGTAGCTTTCTGAGCTATTAAATCCAGTATTTAATTTAACCCTTTTATTTGTAATTATAAGACCTCTATCCCAAAGAACTCATGGGAATTTCCCACATATAAAGTTAGTGTCCTCAAACTTGTAATACTGGTGTCAGAAGTGGGATAGAGGCATAAAGTAAATTCAATAATTAATCCTGCAAATTTAATCATTGCACACAATTGTTATTTAATTAAATTGAACCACTTCATAAATTTTAAGTTTAATTTTCAATTGTAAATGTGAATGATTACAAGAAAAATATCAGCTGAAATAGAAGCACTGAAAGCCCTCATTGAGGGATTGAGTGGCCAATTAAGTGGCCATATCAATTCTGTCAGAGATAGAGTAAATGCAAATGTTGATAGTGTAAATGAAAATGTTGATAAGAAAATTGAGAATGTTAGTAATCTTGTAGATAGTGTAAATGAAAATGTTGATAAGAAAATTGATAGTGTAGATAAGAAAATTGATCGTGTAAATGAAAATGTTGATACGAAAATAGACAGTGTAAAAGATAGTGTAAATGAAAACATAAATAAGCAGATAAATAGTGTAAAGAAATGGTGTACCAGGAAATAGATGCTGTAAACGATAAGGTAGGCAGCATAAAGGAAGACGTAGGCAGTGTAACACTGGAGAAAACCTGAACTGGAGACAAGAAAAGGCTGTTGCAGAACTTCTGAAGAAAAACAAGAAAACCTTCTCATGTGGGCCACTTGACCTTGGCAGAACATCTGCTGCACAACACCAAATTGATACGGGGGAAGCTAGGCCAATCAAGCAACCCCCAAGGCGACTGCCTCTGGCTACACAGGAGACTGTGGATGGCATCTTGAAAGAAATGAAGGACTTGGATGTGATCGAGCCGTCGGTCAGTCCTTAGTCATCACCTGTTGTGCTAGTTAAGAAGAAAGATGGTCCACAAGATTTTGCGTGGATTACCGCCGGCTGAATGATGTGACCAAAAAGGACTGCTACCCCCTCCCCCGGATTGAAGACACACTGTACAGCTTGACAGGGTCACAATGGTTCTCTACACTTGACATGAAGAGTGGTTACTGGCAATGCGAGGTGGTGCAAGAGGACAGGGAGAAGACAGCCTTCTCTGTGCAAGGGAAAGGAACTTGGCAGTTTAAAGTCATGCCGTTTGGGCTATGCAATGCCCCTGCTACATTCGAACGACTAATGGAAAAGATCCTACCTCTAGATATTTGCCAAGTTTACTTAGATGATATCGTAGTCACCCGTAAAACATTTGAAGAACACCTTACCGGATTAGATTCCGTGTTTCAGAACGTGGCTGCTGCAAATCTGAAGCTGGTTCCCAAGAAGTGCCACTTGTTCCAAAAGAAAGTCAGTTTCCTAGGGCATGTGGTATCAGCTGATGGAATCCAGACTGACCCAGAAAAAACCAGGGCAATAAAATACTGGCCACAACCAACAGATAGGACACAGGTGAGGAGCTTTCTTGGACTCTGCGCTTATTATCGGCGATTTGTACATGGATTTGCTACGATTGCCAAGCCGCTACAAGAGCTTACTGAAGCCAAAAGAAAATTCCTGTGGACACCTGAATGTGAAACCTCTTTCAGAAGATTAAGAGAAGTTTTAATGTCCCCTCCAGTTTTGGGCTTCCCCGATAATGAAGGCGAGTTTATATTGGACACAGATGCGAGTGATGTAGGCATCGGTGCTGTGCTATCACAGGTTCAAGATGGAGTAGAGAAGCCTTTAGAATATTTCAGCAAAGTGCTGCAGAAACCAGAGAGAAACTATTGTGT
>PNEQ01127455.1:0-29167 GCA_003012365.1 Medauroidea extradentata | reverse complement strand
ATACTGTGACACAACAGTACGAAACGACGAATAGACTTTAAACTTGGGCAATTGTTCGTGAACAACATATACATATTCCTAGCATTTTTATAATTTTATCTCATTTTGACATTCTCACTTTTGGCAGTAAACCGACGATATATCATCTCACTAATCTCAGGTTTGGGGCACCAAATACGTTTCCGCGAAACCTTTACCCACTGAAACTTAGTAATGTCAATAAAGTTAAAGTGAATATTTTGAAAATATGTAATTGAGGGCACCGTCACCAATGGTTGTGCACAGGGTAAACAGATGTTTCTCATTCGATTAACCTCTTACTTTGGGTGTCTGTAACTACCCCAAAACGTCAAATTGGCAGGGCTATAAATAAGGCCCAGGCGAAGTCGCTGTTAGTGGCAGGGACAAACTTAAGACTGCTTTTCGCGTGGACAGCTATAGCTACTTATCCTGCTGCAGAATTAGTTCAACTAGCCGCTTGGACATTCTAACACTTGATGACTGAAGTACTTATCTTGTGTACAAAGAGGTTTTTCAATTAAAGTAAATATTATCAGTTACGAATAATACTCGCGAGCAAAGCCGCGGGGGACTGCTAGTACTGTATAAATAACTAACATTAATTTTTGAGCTTTTATTCTGATAACAGGGTTAATATTACCGTAAACTGTTATAAAATGTAGTGTATAAAATAATGTGTACATTGATAATAACTATAAAGTAACAGTACATGCACTTACCAAGGACCAGGAGAAGAATCGATTTTACATTAAGCTAGAATGCAACCAATTGTACTAAAAGCAGACTTCAGCTTACCAAATTTAATTCGTATCAATCCTAAGTTTTAGTAAGTAGGACAAATTGTTATGAAATTTTACGGTTGTCAGTTTTCAGAATATGTGCAACTCTGTTGGTTTACGTTTACATAGGTTCCCGTAGCCAAACTCAATTAAAATCGAACCATCCATTCACTAGATAATTAATGAAACATATTTTTTTCCAAGATAAGTTACCTCAGACGATATAAATAAATGTACTTAATTATGCTTGTCCATGCTCCTAAAAATTATATCAGCTGATGTGGATTATAATTGGGTAGAGGTTTACCCAAAGTAGCACTACTTTCTTTAAATTAAACATGTATGTCGTTTGATAAATTATTGTTTGAACCATTAGAATGGAAATTTCCACGAGCTATGTAGTACAACGTGTTTTCTAATTCCTTCAACACCAAGTAAATTTCTTTAATTTACGATTGTTAAGGTACTGACAGTCCACTGTTTTAAATATATAAATAATTATATAAACTAGCATATTATATTCTTTCTATGCTTATACTTTAGAAATTAACATAACACGTTTTGGACTTTTCTAGCGTAAAATAGAAAATCTACAATAACCGTAACTTAAAAAAGATTCTAAAGTATCTTAGGTTGCTCACATAAACATAAACCCGTTAAATGAAACGCACTTATATTCGTCACAACAAAATATTAACCAAAATATACGTCATTGAATAATTTGTGGTTTAGTAAGAACATATTTCATGACATTCTCGGCGTCCATTCTTGATTTCAAAAGGTTTTTAAGGGGTTGTGTGGTTTACTACTTTTATATCATACGACATAAATGCAAACGTTACTTAACTAGTGGACATATTTCTGAATTTGTCCCGTGTGTTGAGATGGTAACAGGAACGTCAAGATTTGTAAAGAACTTTTCTGAACGACCGCAATAAAATAAACCATTTGACACGACTCCAAAAAAAATGGTCGGGTCACTAGTACACAAATCTTTGTTTTTTGCATTGTTGTAGTTGGACAAAATATGTCTTATTCAATTTAATAATAATTCTTTATAATTTTCAGCAGGAGTGATATGCTCTTAACATTATTATTTAGCAAATCCGGCTCTGCGATTTTCTGTAATCTGTTGATTTTTCATAAATAAATCAACTTAATTTTTTTCATAACACACGCTACCGTGCTGTGCGAGACTTATTTATTTGTGAAAATGTAGGATACGCCATTGCATTGTAAATGTATTGATAGTAATCCTGGAATTTTAAAATTAAATTGTGGGATATAATAACAATTGACGTCACTTAGCTGTAACAAAAATCAGAAGCAATGTACTTATTTATTTTAAAACAAATTACCCAGAAGGAACTAGGAGAGAAAAAAACGCGAAAGAGGTGTTGTCACTTTAAGGGACTGAGCTGTCATATTGTCTTGAATGTGCATATTGGGAACCATACGTAAATATTGTCTTATAACAAAATAGAACAATGTACAATTAAATTTCTGTGATTTGCTATTATTTTGTGTTTGTAATAAATTTTATATTTATACACTTATGTTAACCATTTCCGCGATTAAAAAATTAAATCTCTAACGATAAATTTAAAGAACTAGTCGACAAAGTTAAAGTGTCTGAAAACTATATTCCAGTTAAGACCATTGAAATATATTTTCTGTCCAGAGCAGTTTGGAAAATAAAAAAGTATATTTATGTTTATTTGTATTCTGCATATTAATTTGCCTAGTTAAATATGGAAAAGAATAACAAAATATGCACAAAATCGTATGTTTAGGTAGAAATCATATTTGTGTAAGATGAAATCGCATCCGGAAGAAAATATTTAATGGTTTAACAACTTTTGAAATTTATTACAGGAAATAATCAATGATAGTTTTAACTAACTTAAGTTTCTAGATTAAGTATAGTTCCGATATAATGCGTTTTATAACATAGAATTTTTATGATAACATGAAAATTAATATTTTTCAAGGATGTGGATTTGAATAAGGAAGAAATGGTTGTACACAGCCTACTCTACCGTCAGTGCTAAGTGAACACGCGAACTCATAGTACAATATACGTCTTTCTGCAGATGCACAGATTAAAGGATGACACGTTTCAATAAAATTTCCGGAGATTTCAAAAACGTATTCGACCAATGTCTTGCCATGTTAGCTGCTGTAAATGTTCATTCTATTGTTAACGTTAAACCATTTAAAGTGAAAACAAAGAAGTCAGTTGCAGTACAGGACATTGAATGTTTCTCCTTCTAAATAAAACAGAAACATTGGGTCAACCAGGTAAATATACGATGTCATATTTGTGTAAACATAGATAATCAGAAAAACACTTGATGCTCGTAAGTGTTAAAGATATAAGCCGCATTCCTATCTCTGTATGCGATGATGATTGGTTTGAGCCTAAACAGAAGCAGATATAAAACAGTCGTACATAATTGTATAATTAGCTCTAATTCATTATTCCTATTTCTTCGATAAAATTGTATGTTTCAAGCTGGTTTGTTAATTATTTAAGAGCACTTAAAAAATATAACTACCTAAAACCACAGATTTGTGTTTAGATTTGAAAAGTTAACGTGTGAATTATTTTTCAGTAAAACTTGGTTAATATTACGAAACATGCTCTTATTTAGGTTTAGAATTTTTCTTGCAAAATCAGTAATGGCACTGGTGCAACATGACAGAAAAATTCTTAACTCCACATTGTGTCGGATGGAGTGATTACTTGTTGTTTCGATACTTGTTCTAACACGTGATTCTTCTTGTATTTGCAGGTAAAATTGCAGATGTAACGACATTCAGCTTAAACACGCTAAAAAATGTAAGTTATGATATAAGTGTTCAAAGCGAAATGAATTGTTTAAGCGCAAAGTCTATTAAAACTTTTATTCGTATTTCTGGTAGAATCGTGATAACAGGCTTGATTCACGCCAATATGATATATTACGAGATATTAAATGAACTTACAGATAAAACTACTGCTGGAGAGATATTGCTCATGGTAACGTTTAATATGATACTCATCACCACTGTGGTTGGCAGAATATCAAACTACTTGAAGAGGAATATCATCCAGGAAATACTTAGCATGCTCAAGGATGTGGAAGGGATACTGAAGAAAAACGCGAAGGGACACTACAAGAAATGGTATAAACTATCTTCTTTCCTGATCCTATCTATGTCTGTAATAATGACATTTCCTTTTTCTATCAGCGCCTACAGTTTTATTATTACTTCGAACTCAGATGCTTTCAGTAAATTATGTTACAAAGTTATAGAATGTATATTCTTAGCCATGACAGTTGACTACGTTCACAAGGTATTGGATATAAGGCAAAAACTGGCCATCCTAAACAAGACAATTCTAATGGAAACTGAAATCCTTGCTGAAACTTTAACACACAGTCAGTCCACAATGCGACATAGAATGACTGAAATGTATACTGAAGAACTGCCCAATCAAATACGTGGACCTCAACACGCTATATTCCTGGATCGTGTGTTCGGCGAAGAGGTTACATCTGAAACGAAACAAGATCGACTGTTAAACGCTATAGCTGCTTGTGAAGTCTTATACCACAAACTTTACACTATACATACTTTAATAAATTCTGCATGTGGTATAACAGTTACGTTTATAACACTTACTGTTTTGTAAAATGCATATCTTTGACTCACGTAGCATTGCTGACTGCCTTCACATCTCACTTGTCCAAGCACTATCCATCCAGGATCATCGGAACTGTCAATATTATTATGTGGTCTATAATTTACACTGGCCAGGCAGTAGTGATAACATGGTCGTGCAGTAGCACCAGCAGAGAGGCTAGGAAGACCTCAGGTATCATCCACGACCTACTTCTGCAGCCAGGCTTGTACAAGGAAGCAACACTACAACTGAAGCAGTTCTCTCTGCAGACTTCTAGGAGGAAGATAGTCTTCACTGCAACTGGCTTCGTTACTCTAGACTTGCCTCTCCTGACATCCATGTGTGTGTCTGTTATGTCGTACCTGATGGTCCTGATACAGTTGGATTTCTGCAGTTAAAAAGTATAGATAATGAATTCCTTTTTGTAGTAAAGTATTATTTTGAGTTGGTTATTCAATATCTACTTAAACAAAATGGTTTCTAGCTTACACGGCCTGTTGTGAGAATATAACATTCCTTTAAAAATAAAAAAAAATAATTTTGACACTAAGTGTAAATGTAATAATTTTTTAATATCTTAAGAAATATTACGGTATCAAGCATTATTAACTTGTCTCCTCAGTGATGAAATTTCAAGTTCTGCGTTTAACTACACTAAGGTCAGACATGAAACATTTTGAGAGGTTTGCTAGTATCTGAGAAATTAAATGCTCAGTGTTTTTGGTACAAAGAAATACCGGTATACTATAATTCAGAAGCCAGACTAAAGAAAATAAGGTATTTTTTTAAACATTTTATATTATTTTCAAAAGCAAGAACACCATTCTGCCGAAGGAATTAAAAAAGTCACTCGTATTTTTTAAAAATTTCTGGGCAGCGTTTTAAATATCTTTATGAAACCTTATTATTTCTAGAATTTTAAAAATTTTTGTATAAATGTAGGCATAGTTAACAATTTAAAATTTCACCTCTGAATGTAAGACGTACAGAAACCAGAAAATCTTATTTCCTGCTGAAACTATTGTTGCAACTACAGATAATGTGAATTGTAACACACTGTTTGCTAAAACTTTGTAGCGCAGTTATTTCGCAGTTTTTTATGAAAACTACGTTTGTTGATTTGTTACGATAGGCTGAAAAAACGCAAGCGAATTAAAGCACATATCCTTCTACTAAAATGCAATTGAACGTGTGAAAATATATGTATCGCAAAATAAAATTAAATAATCGCACATGGTCTCAATTTAGTATTGATTAGTAAATAATTTTAATTTTATATAGGTAGATATATATTGGTAGACAGACTTGTAGTGTGTGCGTGTGAATGTGCGTGTGTGTAAATTAAAACTGTGTGTATTTCAGTTTATTATAATAGTATTGTAGTTCGAAATGTGACGAAATTTTTTTTAAACAGTGCCTGACTAGCGAAAAAATTTTTGTAAGTTCTAAATAAGAAGGGTTACAAAAAGAAAATATGTAATCGTTTGTAACACCAACTAGTCTGTTGTCATACATAGGTATATTAAATAAAAGTTTAGTTTTCATGACAAAATAGTTCCAGTTAGTAAAGATCACAATATTGATTAAATATAAGATTAACTTCCTGAAATTCATGTGAATGTACACTCTGGGTATCTTATGTTTAAAAAAATATATATATATTTATTTATATATATGTGTGAAGAACATGAAGAATTGGAAACAATGTTATACAAATTTGTAATAGATACAAGTTTAAATTATACTGTATTCAGCCATTAGTAAAATTGTGTATTTAAAAATGTTACCGTAGTATGTATTTGACTCTGTGTAAAGTATAGAACGTATATTATCTGTGTCAAACACATTAAATGATATTTCAGAACTGATGTTTAAGCTCGTAGAGATTTGACGTAGAAATGGGACTTTAAAAAAGATGAACCTCAAATTCCATCTGTAGAAAGTATAGCGTATAGTCAAACGAATTATTCTGAGATTTTTTATTTCGGTTGTTCTTTTTCAATATAAAGTAGCCTGAAACAGCTTAATTTATCCATTTTTGAAATGGTCCATAACGTGTTCGTAATATGCATACCATATTTTTTAAATCATATAATCATTGTGATATTTGAACGATTCTTGCGATGGGTTCGCATTATAAACGTAACAGTATTTTTGGCCATACTCTACATAGCGGGGGAATGTCGCCGTATTGCAATACACAGCAGCGCATAACCTCACATATATGGTCTCCCGAATATCCATATACAGGATATTATTATGCGCCCTATCATCAGCTCTTGTAGTTCTCCATGCCAAAAACTATCAAAATTCCTACTAAAAATAGTTTAACCACTCGTGGGTCACGCAACGTCCTTTGAAGGGACTATTGCCATTTTATTTCCATAGCCCAGACATTAGACATAGCACAAACGACATCTTGGTGAGTTTTGATGTGCAGAGCCTCCTCACCAATGGTCCTGTACCTATAACACTCAAGACCATACAATCCAAACTAGAAAATGATCGCACTCTAAAGGAGCGAACATCACTATCTATTCCATCTATCATGGAACTAATTACCTTATGTGCAAACACGACCTATTTCCAGTTCAGAAATCAATTTTACTGTCGTACAGACGGTATGACAATGGCTCGTCACTCTCGCCCTTCACGGCGAATACTTACAACGAGCACTTTGACGAAGAAGCACTGAACAAAACCAACACCCATCCTAAGGTCTGGCTATGATACGTTTGTGATATTTTTCTCATCTGGTAATTCGGACCTGATAAACTAACCGAATTTGCAGTTTTCCTTAGCTCTCACAAACCAACAATTCAATTTATATATGAAACTGAAATCAACGAGAGCATCCCCTATCTTGATGTTTGTATTGGGGGATTTTCTGCAATACGGCAATTGCGTGTGTCAAAAAAACAGATATTTTCATGGAAACATTGTTAGACGTAGTGTTTCTATTATTAAATTAAGATATTTGGAATCATTTCAGGAGTTTCATGTAAAACTCAGCAGTCGAGACTGGTAATATAAAGGTACAAGTGCTAGGCAAGAATTTTTCTTAAACGGTGGCATATATCATAGGGATATTTTTTATGTGCTGTACAGTTAAACCAGAAATAAAGAGTTTGTCAAATTAGTTAAAATAAACTTATTTTGTAGAGATTGCATTAAACTAATTAATAATACAGAAGAAGTGTGGTTCTCAAATAAGTAAAAATGAACTACTTTTGGAGAGGTTACATTAAAGGTGTAAAAACACATAACAGCCTATATAAAAATAAAACGAAAAAGGTTGGTGACTGACAGTAACGAACTACGTGTTAGGCCACTCATAGACGACACACAAAGTTATTAAAAATCAATTTAACCCGACTTCGTTTCGAATTACATAAATTTATTCTTTCTTCCTGTAACTGATGTAACGGTTATGTCCGGTCCAGTTTATTTAAGAACACTACCATTAAGCTTACGTTATCTAACTTTGTACATTTTATATTGCTCAGTTTTCATAAAAACGATTATTTTCGGCAACAGCTGAACGTGTTGAAATTTCCACTATCTTGACTTAATTGCATGTTCATCCCAATAATAGAAATATGTTCTTGTGATTAAAATAGCCATGGGTTACGGCGGCTAACTTAACCGTCAGTTACGTCTAACCGTAAATTGAGAGAAAGAAAATGTTAGTAACCAGCACACAACATTTAACCGTAACTTCCACAGAAACAAGACCAGACATTGAGAAACAAGACCTTATCCGTATATTTGTAATCATTAATTCTGAAACAAATTGTAAAACAGCGTCTGATTTATACTTCTGTGCTAATGATATTCCGTATTCATTTACGCTAATATAATTTAACAAGTGAGTAAAATTGCAGCGAAATATTACGAACACTACAGTTTCTATTAACATTCCTTTCCGCCCTGATTTCTATATAACCTACATATGCTTATGTATACCCAGATAATTAATATTAACGCACTACTCAAATTATGTTCGAAATTGCAATCGATAATATTTTTCGACAATGTTTTAAAGTATTCAGACCTCAGCAATTTTGGAAAAAAAGTGCAATAAAAACAAAACATTCGTAAATTGTCCTCTATTTGGTACAAATTAAATTTCACTTCTTTAAAATTGTAAGACGTACTGAGATAAAATCTTGCAAACCGTATCATTATTTGAACCATAAACACTTCAACAACAGTTACGAAGTCTTACAACCTTCATATGACTCCCAAAAAAAATTATGACATCGGTTACAGCAAGCAGGGAGTAACCAGTTATATGATAGGGGTAGAATTTAGTGCACTAAGTCATGTTTGTATCACTACAGTAGTAGAACTTATACACCGTATTTGAAGGGATTCGTTTCACAGGTTACCGATGTATGAAACTAAAGATTCTTAATTTACAAGGGAGTGATAGTACATTTAGATGATTAATTTACAGGCGGCCTAACTAAATGTACTAGAAGACAATAACTCCAGAGAGCAAAGTTAATTTAAAATGGTCAAATTTAACATAATAATAATAACACAAAAGTTATATTGCTACTGTTATTAAATAAATAAATTTTTAAATTGAAACTTGTGCACCTAAGTGGAGTTTGGTAGGAAAAATGATCAAAAAATTTGATGTTCAGTCATTTGTTTGTCAACTCACTTAGAAAGTGGCGCCTATGAGAAAGAGATTTCATGAAAGTATTTAATGCTTGTAACATTCACCATCGGCAACAAAATATTAATATTAATTGATCAATTCGTTTGGTTAAGATTCTATTTCAATAGTAAAAAATTATATGTTTTTTTACATAAATTTAGCATCTTCTGTGCTTAAATTGGTGTTAATCAGATATATATTTTTACTTTTAACTAAAGATGTTACTGATGTCAATATTTCACGATTTCATATTATCTGATATGGAAAATAATAGAAACGTACCACCATAGGGTAGTTTAACGTAACCAAACGATTTAGATTTCCATGACATAGTGTCCTTTAAGTCGAAACAGCTGAAAATGGAAGCTAACATTTTCGTGTGCGTTATTTACTTGACCGATAATTCTGTACTTCACACACTACATATTTTCACACACAAGACATTAATTTATGTTAAACATTTAGCGAGTGAATATTGACATTTGATATAGTCCAAGAAGCTAATACGAAATTCTCCTCAACAATTACTGGTTTTGTAAACAACGAAAATAATCAGTTTTAATGTTTCTCTGTCGCTGTCATATTAATGGATTATTCCGCCTAAACTGAATACTACAGTAATCACTTATAATTTTATAAATTTAAAATGCCATGCAGCAACACTTATTTTGGTATGGTAACTAAGTACAGTGCAACATATGCTGCAGTTTTGGGCAAATTTCAAAAATGAAGCCATTATTTGCAACCGTCACCGTTTGAAAACATATATCTACCATACGAGTGTACTTTTCTTGGTATTGTTTCAGAAATTATATTTAAAATGACGTAAATTAGGCTTAAAGATATATTTTACTACCTAACATAACGGCAGCTCGGAAGAGACCATTCGTATAATATATACACAGACGGTGAATCGTCGGTATGTATACCAAATACTCGCTAGTTCAATTTTCTACATGCTTGAAGCCACTGTTCTGTGAAAACACAAGACAGGCCTGTTTGTTCGTTGTCTGTTGTTCAAGGTAATAGCAACTAATGGACAAATGACTGTGGCTTGAGCATACACAGCATAGCGTATTTTAACATGCAAGACAATGTCCTCACTAATGTTTCCTTTCCTTAGTCATACGACAAACATCGTGAGGACGTTCCTTGCAATATTTATGTTGTATAACGTATGACAACGAACGCCGGTAGAACACTCCTTAGTATACTAAACACTCGTGAAGATGGGTCTTGAAGTTATAGACATTATTTAACTACGATGAAATTATGAGAATATAAGAGATTAATTTTTGTAGTCATGCCAAACAACTTAGTCACTATAGCATGCAATTACACTTGTACTACTCTTACCCTATACTATACGGAATTTTGCAAGTAAAATAGTAGATTTCAGAAACAAAACAAGGAGACATCGCAAGCTTGCAAGAATGAAGGAGTTATTATTTTTAACGAAGAGTGTTCCGTGACCTTCAACTCGGACAAAATCGCCAGCAAGGAACACTTGAAGCCATTTACAATTGTTTATGTATGCACTATATGTTGTATCATTATTGTGTGATGTGTATGATCTGAGGTATTTACGAACTGGTACAACGGGCTCGAGTGTACTCTTTTGTGATATTTTCTTGAGATCCATCACAGTCCTCGAGTACTTCATCATTACCATTACGCCTCTCCACACTTCCATCTTCGATTTAGGTTTTTGTATCACTATCTTCGACATCAGTCTTCACGATTACAGGAGCTTCTTTGGGTTTTATGTTGGTGATTGGTTTAGAAATGTCTCGATTCTTTCTCACATTAGTCTGGCCCTTTAAGCAAGTCATTACTAAGAGCCAATAGGCTCTATCGCACCAAGTATGTCACTTGCGATATCAAATATACCACTGCGTGACACGGTCCTAGTTATGTGAGAAGATTAATTACCTCATCCAGTAAGTCCCTTAGTTTTCCTACATTTGTAGTGATGGCCAGTCGAAGAACAGAACTGTTAACTTTATGTATAGTTATACTATCTTGTAATAAATTTTCACTGTTTGGAACTGTCACAACACTGAGTCTGTCGGTGTTCTCTCGTTGTACTCCGCTATAAGTTTGTCCATTTGTATTATGTCACGATAGATGTAAATTTTCAAATTTTAGCTCTTAACTCACTACTGTGAAGTGAACTTTCGAATCAATTTGTTATGTTCCTCCAGTAACACATGCAGTGTTTTATATAGACTGTTCACTGTAAACTGAACTGACCTCAACATTCATAATAACAAAAAACAATTATTTTATTATTGCCAACATTTCTAATGACTTTAGTATTATCACTCATTAACATGCAGCTACCTCGTCATATTAGCCAATGTGTTGCTTACGCTTCTCTGACCAAATTTCGTCATGTCCTAACACTGATCGCACCCTCATCGGTACTTCTATTTATGTAGTAGTCAATAATTCGCATCAGCAGGAATCTAAACATGTCATTCAAACATTGTAAAACTATTATTTTAAATTTACCAAACGTATTAATTGTGTTAACATGATCGCCATATACAGGTCGGAAATTGAGGTCTTCTATACGAAACATAAAGAAACATAATAAACTTACTCACGAAGCAGTTGTTTAGCACACGATCACACATAAACGATAAATGCAAAAATAAATAAAATAACTCGTCGTTATTCATGAACTAACTGATCACACGATGATACAATGCTTACGTATCAATTGTTGTTATAAAAAAGGCAAATGTTTCGAAGGTGAGTATTGCTCCATTCCTAATAACTAATTCGCCTGTCATCAGGTGGAAGTATAAAACTCGTCTAGGTTTGCTCCACCTCTCATTAAAAAAAATATAATAATTGTATTTTGGTGTGTAAATTAAATACTCACAATGCGAGATGATTTGAATTAATTTCCCTCACATATTAATTTGAAAATATGATATGTAAAATATAAAAGTGTTTTATAAATAATATATATATATATATGTGTGTGTGTGTGTGTCTGTAGGTGTGCGCGCAAGTGTGAGTGTATGTGTTAGCTAGTACACTACAGAATACACAGGTAATCATAATTTTCGAAGTAAAAAATACGATAGGAAATAGCAAGTGCTGTTTACAGAAAAACTACTCGCCATTGTTTCACCACTGAATTTATTTTTTATTTTCTCTTTCAGCAGTTAACACTTGCCCACTGTGCATTTTTTGGTTGACACACTAAGGGAAAATACTATAACGAATTTGCTAAGAACATTTTTTAAATTGTAATGCATTGCCTTATTTGTCAACAACTTCACTAACACAAGCAATACGCATGTCCCAATTTAATTCCCAGAACCTAATTTCCTTCCTAATTATTGTTCCTTCTTTTCGACGTTTTTGTTAACATTTCCCTCGTTTATGTCACTCTAAAATCTGCAGATTCACTACACAGTCGTTACACAAATTCATGCAGTGCTTTCTTACTCGAAGCCATATTGTTAAGAAAATACATTAATTAACGAGATATCGATATGTTACAAAACACAAATCTTCAAATGGTTTGCTACTGCAATACATTATATTTATTCCCAGCGTTGTAATAACAGGACATAGCTCTCTTTGTACAAAACAGTTACTGTAAAATTATTCTATCAATGAATTTTCCATTTTCACCAAAACTAATGCGATGTTTTATCTACATACTCGGCAGAAGGGATGGCTGATGGAGTGATAATAAAGAAAATTTGCGTTGATGTTATCGGAGGTTGGAGAATGTTTACTAAATGGTCATTAGGGAGTGACTTTAGTCAATGTCATTGCACATGAGTAATAGCAGTGGAAAGTAAACGAACAGTTTCCAGTCAGTATAATAAGTAGTTTTCGTCACATCTACTTCTTAACATTCCGTGTGGTCTGTTTATGTCACATTTATTTCGTTGTTAAATGTGTTTTTACTTGTTGATCCGAACCATTTAAATAAAGATAACACACGATAGTGAAGTTTTCAATATTTTAATTTTTCTTTCTCATAAGCTGTTACAACGGCAAAATTGGCATAGGAAACAGTGTTCCCTGGATTCACGGTCGCTTCAGATCGTTCCTGAGCAAAGTATTGTACGCGGGCCAGCTGTTAGTGAAAAAATAATTTAAAGGCCATAAACCAATATCAAAATGAGTTCAGACGAGGAGGTATTTTAATGCCCGATCGCATATTTAAATTTGATTCCAAGCAGGATGGATTGGAAAATATACGTAATGTCAAAACAATAAATATTCCAAGGTAATTAGACAAAAGTGGCTTAATTTCTACAGCAACGATATCCAGAACAATATTTAATACCAGTACTAAGAGAGGAAGTATCGTCGTAAACTTCCAAAGATTCATGTGGGTATTAAAGGAAAATAGTAAGTGACTATATTCAAACACTATTATAGCGTAGCAAAAATCACATCACAAATTATCCTTCTAATATATGGTACACGTTTCTGTCCATAAATAATAAGTTTTATTGTACACTTTCAGTTAAGTCGTGAGGTTGTATTTGCAGATCAGTAATGTAAACCACACATACCTAATTTTCTAAAAAAAAAAAAAAAAAAAAAAAATTAACTTTACTATCAGCTAAATGTCGTTGTTTTCGTACTGCTACGTCGCTCTTTATAAAAGCAGTTGTCTGCTGGGAAGAAAATATAATTAACTATCATGCATGCAAAGTTCAGAAGCAGAATTTTTTTCTTGCGTAAATTATTTTGATAATACCCGTCCAATATTAATCGTCGTACAAAAAAAACATTCGTTTTCTGAGTAAAATATATTTCTTTGGTTATTTTTTCAGAGCGAACAGGTAATTCTTGTAGTGTATTATATCGACGTACGAATATAGAGAAAGTTCAACCAGGGTGAAGCAGAAAAAATTCCTCGGTGAAACAGTTATTACAAATCAAAACCAAAAAATATATAAGGGAAAACCCACGAATAGTACACCTATTTAAGTTTTACGTTAATATATTTTGAGATATTTGTGCAGAGATTGCTGTACAATTTAACCGTTGCTGCGTGTTTTTACGTGGAAGGTCGTGATGATTCCGTGAATGAACGGTCTTCCAAATGCCAAGTAGGTCTGTCTTGCTACAGGTAGATGTCGTCGAGAGTATTTCCTTTTCAGTGCGTAGCCTATTGGTACTAAGTCTGACGCCCAATTGGTTTACTATCGCCAAGAGCGAAGAATATACGTAATGATTTATAATTCTAGAAGCAGCATTTGTAAATTAGAATGAACTCTACCTTAAATGTGCTGTAATTGAGCAGGGGACATCCTAGTCAGTGCATTACCAAGATATGATGTGATCACGAAAGTGTGTTCGTACGCAACAGAGTTTTGTGTAATATTCTTTGATATTTTTCTTTCTTTTCAATAGCTTGCATTGTTGTTATGAGTCCTTTTATATAAGAATCCATCCTGCTTTATCACGTTAATGTAATGTTTATTGACTAATATTTGTTCTAATTAATGATATGGAAAATTGAATAAAACAATTCCTCGGGACCAGACATGCCTGTTATATTGGTGCTCAAACATTCGCTTCTTTTACAACTATTAATGACTGCACTAACTTTGATATAACCTACTAGACACGGCGAATTTTTCATCTGTACCAATCATGTCATGCGACAGTGAAGCCACGACATGCATGCCACTCATCTTGGAAGACGTTACTTGGCAGCCATATTGGATGACCTTAAAACAAAGGAGGTAACAGTATTTCTATCTCAATTCACAGTGCTAAGTATTACACATGTACCGTGCAGTGACTTTTGATAAACAACAGGGTCAAAATTATTCTTGGATTACCGTCTTAAAAGCCCATATCTTGGTTTAAATCTTGTTGTAGTAATGCATGGGGTCGGTATAGATATGACATGGTTTGCTGTACTCTATTTGATTTTGTCTGCGTCATGTTGGCCCGTCGATTGCTGTTAGCATTCCAGGTAATTTGTTGTCTGCGATGTTTATTTCAATCAAAGAGATATCCTGATAGCGTGAATTTTGCTGTCTTAAAATTATCTTTACCAAATTTTTGAGCTCATAGAGATAGTATTTTACTTGATGGAAATGCGGGCTTGATCAATTTTTACATCTTATTTATTCAGGATGTATTAAATGGTTTTCTGTATTGAATCACTCATTTTATGTGCATAACGGTAACGTTAACATTCTTATTTTGTAAATGTAAGGTAATTCAATACGCAGTCATAAGAATCTTGTTTGTGTTCCTAAAAACTACGTTTCTAGAACCGCTGAAATTATTATAAGGAAAGTTAATATTTAGATAATTTATTTTTCTTGATTTTATTTAGCTGTTGTAGACCCACCAATTAAGAGGACAGAATGTTTTGAAAACTAAATATATTTAGAATTGTTCCTTAATATATATGAACTATTGTAAATTTTACGGTTAATTTTCACCCACATTTGGAAATGTAAGCTAATAAAAAATGCTGGTAAATATTGTTGGCTTAGTTGTACTGCAAACAATACATAAAATTATATTATTATTGTGTACAAATATTTTGAAACAACGTTGGATATTTGGCAAATGCTACTAACAAACATACAAATATACATAGTCTAGGCATTTACTTGAATTCAATAGCAATAAGAGAGTTAATCAGATATCTTTCAGGAGTAAACATACAGAACTGTCCGTATGAGTTACAAAAGTTTTTCCAACAAAGTAGTAGTAAAGATCAAACAGGAAATTGGATTACGTTTTATAAATAAAGTCTGTCTTTTATTTAATTTAATTTTACTCTCATTTCGGCCCACATAAAATAATATCGGATTTTTACTTTGGAAATGAAAATATTCAATTCATAAGAACAGAAATTTACATATATATGTAACCTACAGGTGGTACCTAACTGACAATATAACTCTTCGTTAATAAGAGTTTCTTATTAATTGTATCCATATATGAGATACTATTTGCACAGTTGTTGAAATATGTATTAATTCAGTAAATTATAATATAATTGTCACGTAAAATTGATGTTCTACACATGGTATTTATTATTTAAATTACTCCACGGTAATTAAAGATAAATCCTTCGTACTTATAAGTCAAATAACAAAGATTTTTTTTTTCGTGCTACTTGTGAGAATTTTATTTTATTGGCATCTTCGTTTACACCTTATTAACAACTAACCACACACTCAACAAATATTACAAATAGTACTATGCAAGTAAGAATTAAATAAAGTTACATGACAGAATAATAGATAAAAACAAGCTTGTGAAAGTTTTACAAATTGATGCACCGTAAACCAGCTGTTTATTTACCATTGATCTATGAAGACATTAACTTATAAGATAATTTGTTCAAAAAAATAAGCCACATATTCTTTTATTGTAGTTATTGCTTCTGAAAAAGTACTGTATATTAGAGCGTGCCATGAATATTTTCTCGTAACATTATTCATTTTAGGTTTTATACATTTCTCGTTCAAAGAACGAAAATATCCCCATTAAATTGTATTTACAATTTTGAACAATATAATTTGCAAAATTGCTATGCTATTATATGTTTATTTTCCTGCAACAGTTCGATGCTTATTGTGGCATCAAGAACTGATTATAAAACTACCGCAAAAAATTTGCTTTAAATATACCTTAAATTATCTCCTGATAATCTTTCCATTAGTTCTTTGAAGGTAAGCATTCCATATATTTGAAAGTGTAAAAAATAACTTCGTTAGACATCTCAAAATAGTAATGCCTAAAACAGCGGTTACAGACGAACATCTTTTCCATACATTGGAAGATACTTAGTTAACAGGTAATAATTATAAATGCCATACATTTATTTACAAATATCGGAATTAGAAAACTTGAATTTATGTAATATACAACAGAAACTGTAATTTTAGCTAAACACCGATTATTAGGCTATCTTACTACAGTTTTATATGTATGTAAGAGTCCGATTTTCAGCGCAATAATAATTAATACCCTAACCTAGATGTACGTAAAGCAGGATTATTTTAATTAACAGTAACGTTATAATTCTCATGAAATTCATTTGCATTATCGTAATTCAACTGTAAGAGCAGCACAACATACGACATAACAGACACACAGATGGATGACAGGAGAGGCAAGTCTAGAGTGACGAAGCCAGCTGCAGTGAAGACTATCTTCCTCCTGGAAGTCTGCAGAGAGAACTGCTTCAGTTGTAGTGCTGCTTCCTTGTACAAGCCTGGCTGCAGAAGTAGGTCGTGGATGATACCTGAGGTCTTCCTAGCTTCTCTGCTAGTGCTACTGCACGACCATGTTATCACAACAACATGGCCAGTGTAAATTATTGACCACATTAGAAAATTTGTAATTGCGTTCGCTGTGGATGAATAAACATTAGGCACATGTGACACGAAGATTATCAGCAAAGTCAAGTGAATGGTTGCAATGCATTTTACGAAACACGCATTCAAGATGAACATTACAGGTAGACCGTATACTGTATTGATAGAAGTAGATATGCTGTAAAGTTTGTGGTACAACATTTCACAAACATATATTGTCCTTACTATACTGTAATGTTTACTTTCAAGTATATAATCCTCTTGAATAACTCTGTTCAATGGTCTTGCTGGTTGAGGGGAACGTATGTAGTTTGACAGTTCATCAGTATAGATGACTGGTATTCTATGTTGTATAGTGCGCTGAATATGTATTACCCTAGCAATAAGAATATCACTTTCTGTCTGCAGTTTCTGGTTCAAAGTGCGGAGTTTTTTTCTTACAAGCAATACAGTGTATATATAGTTAGCCACCATGTTTAAGACTATACCATCTATAATTATGTAAGTCAATTTGCAGAGTTCTTTGTAATTTCGAATGTGAAGTATGTTGTAGACATCGACACAACAAGGTAACATTAGTACTGCAAACAACGACATAGTTATGATAGTAGAACGTTTAGGCCACGCACTATGATGTTCCTGTGTGATTTCCTGTATTAAGGTGTCTACTTGTTCGTGCACATTACATATGTACTCTGTGATGTTCCTATTCACATAATCAGATATTCTACCAACCACAGTGGTAATAAATAACACTGTGTACTGCAAATGAAAGGTTATCTTAAGTGTCAGAGTGTCATGTGCATTATTATTTTGAACCATAGCATAAACATTAATCACGTGAATCATACTTGTACAGAAAATACAGAAAACATTATAAACGATAGTTATTAATAATTTTTTGTGTTTATATGTCATAATTTATCGTATATTTCTAAACATTAAGTATACTTTGCGAAAACCAGACTCCTCTCAGATATTTAATGCTGCTCTATAACCATACAGATGCAATTTACCTGAAAAAAAAAACAATAGTTATTGTTGTAAGACTTTTGTGCAGATATATATATATATATATATATATATAAATTCATACAATTTTAAGGTCTACATATTTTAATCATTGTCTTAGAAACAACGGTACTCTCGATAAGCTGTATGACTAAGTTTGTTAGTTCTGCATAATGACGTTCTGTGAATAAAACGACGACAGATATGAAGTGCTACACATAAGGGAAGCTTAAATTTTTAATTTTATATATATGTATATATATATATATTTACAAATATTGTCAGAGAAGAACCATTGGAAATAAATTAATAGCGTGTGTCGGAATGAAATGCCGTAATTTGTGCTCCACATCATTACTGCATTTCTGTTAGTTCATTAATCAATATTTTTGAACATTTTCATTCAACAAAAACAACGCAAATTTTAAGTATATTACAGTATGTGCTAATAGATTTTTGTGCTCGTCAGAAAAATTATTTGGAACTAATAAAGTGTATTGCTTTTTTGGTTAAAAGCGCATTCTTTTAAAGGATTATTAAAAAAGGTTTTATTTTTCTCAACTTTTCGTATATCTACGAAGCTGACATTATTACACAATAACTTTAAAATTCTTTCCTCAGATTTGCAATTTTTAGAATTTATTTAAGAAATAAATACATGTTAATAATTTGGAAGCAGTATTGCCTAAAAGTTGATTTTGTAGGTAAAACAATGTTAGTATTTAGTAAAACAAAAAAACTTTCCTCGCCAAATTCGTCGAACACGCGTTGCTATAGTACGCTATGTGTGTGTCAAATTATTGCATGCGCACACACACACACGTCTATACACACACACACTTACACACATACAAATATATATATGTATATATATCCTACATATATATGTACATATGTATATACATATGCGCTTGTAATTCATACATCAACTTTTTAAATTCAATGCTGGAATAGTACACAGATATTTCATTCTTATGCGATATATATTTTGTAGTTAGCAGCGAAGTAAATCAGAAATTCATGTATTGTTAAGTGTTTCGATGACTGAAAAGCAACAAACTATGCACAAACTTCTTACATAAATTTAAAAATGTGAAAACAGTGTAATGCATGTTAAGAAATTGTCATGCACGTGTGTCGCATTGGCAGACGACACCATATTCGTAAATAATTACATTGCTTCTTAACTTTGATAAAAATACGTTGCTGTTTTTAAGATATTTCATAAAGCAAATACGGAAATTTGTCTGCTTCGTAATTTTTTTCATTCATTGCGCGGTCTTGTCAGCTGTGAATATTATTATCTAAAATTTATTTTAGTAATACAATTTATTAACTTGCTAAAAATGTAAAAGGTATTCCGTAGTTTTTAGGTTTTCCACTTTTACATAAGACATTCAAAAATCTTATGTATTACCATCAGGAAACCATTAATTGCAATATATATATATACGGTCAAAATTCTACGGAAGGGAATTTTTGTACTGTTATAATACTTAAACGTCTGTACAGCCATATTGGGAAAAAAGTACTTTATGGAATAAATAAAAATTAACCTACATTTTGTTTGAAATATTCCCCTGAATTTGGTATAAAAATTATTATCTTTTGTGATCGCTTAGCAAAACCCTTAGAAGTAATAAATTATAAAATATATTTTAATTTACGTTTGATATTATAGAAAATCGATGGTAACTTACAGTTAGTAGATACTTATTGGTATGTTTATTGCAGTTTCATGTCATTGGCATGGATTAATTCAAGAAAAATTCTTTATTTGTGAAAGGGAACCAAATTTAACACAAGGAGATAAACTTAATGAGTAATGTGTTATGGATACCTTAAAGGCTTAACATCTTGACATTTGTACAGTTATAAAAATTTATTTTAGGGGTGTAACGACATATTTTTTTTTTGCAGCCATGATAGTGGTTCTTGTAATGTACAATGTTTACTCTGGAATATAGTTAGGCTCTGTCTATTGAAAAACGAAATTAACTGTTAAATGAAGAAATTTAGTAATACTGTTTTGTAAGTATACATAAATTTGTTTAGTTATATAATTATTTACTTGTTTATATATTCCAAATAAAATTTACTGACATTAGCGTCTAGTAAGTTACACTTCACAGATAGTTAGCTGATGGAGAGAAATCTCAGGGAAATGTTGGTGTGTGTTGACGGAAACGTACTATTTCTTGCAGTACTGGCTATGTATGTTTCTTATGAAAGCGAAAATGGTTGTATACATTCTTGTGAACTGAAGTAAAGAGATTTTGGCCTGTGCTGAGCAGCTGAGTCTTCAAGGCTATTTTGTGGCTGACATGAAATGAGAATGGGGCATAACCGGAATGAAGAGCGGGGTAAACGGGCGATCCCAGAGAAAACACGTCAAACAACATATTTGTTCGGGACGGTTTCAACGCACGACAATGTGGGTTGACTCAGTCGGGAATCGAGCACGGATCGCCTTCGTGGGAGACAAGTTCTATAGCTACTGTGACAACCTTTGCCGCCTTTACAATATTGTCTTGACGATATCGTTAATATTTGGCATATACCTAATATATATATATATATATATATATATATATATATATATATATATAAATATATATATATATATCAGGAAATTTTAAAAGATTCCAAGTCTACTTTTTGAGAAAATTCAGATTATACGAGATTTCGACTCTCCAGTGCATTCTCTTGGCAGTCAGTAACAAAGGAAACCAAGTCCAATACAATAAATACGTTAAACGGACTAGTAAATATATGTGGAACTTGCAAAGTGTACCATATCCTGGACTTGGCCCCTTTTGTTAATGACAAGTGATATGGACATTACAGGGGCATTGTGATTTTATTCTATAAACAATGCTGTTACTGCCAGTTCGTTTACAAATCTGATATGAAAGGAGTTGTTGAAGTACATGAACAAGCTTCATACCTTTAATCTTCAGCTTCCTGGACAGTTGAGAACCGTTGTAATGCTTACAGAAATAGAACCGCAACAATTAAAAACAAAAACTTGACATTCGTGATATGTTGCTGTTCATGACGAAGCAGTCACATTCTACGACAATATACTACACTGGCCTGCCACAGACTAATAGACATGTCCATGAATGTGCAAACACATTATTTTGTTCATGATTTACATTTTTGTCTTTGAATAATCTGTTTCCATGTTGTTCATTGGTTTTTTCACTAGCATATACCAATGTTACAATAATTTACATCAAGGACATTATGCTTTCTCTGATAGTCTAATACATACCACTGCTTTATGGGTATAAAGTGACAGGCAGTTGTGTGTTTGCAGAATATGTTTCTATGCATCATATTATTTGTTTTTCACTTGAATATACTAACACTGCACTAATATCTACTCAAGATGATAGGTACTTTGTTGTTTTCCAACAATCTGCTAGCAGACTTGGAACCTTGTGCTAATTCCTGATGCACTAAGACCATTCCATTACATGTACTTAAATTCTAGGTTACAAAAATTACCTACACCCTATGTTGGCAATACGGTAATATAAATTAAGTAAAACTGAGATCATACAAGGAAAGTAATCACCTAATTAAAACAGACAGTTTAATTAGAGTCACATAAAACTTATCCTTATTTCATACTCACTGCAACATACGTGAGCCGACACTTAGTTACTTGTGTCTGCGCCTGAATATTTCTCGTTCTGCTCAACAGAAAATTTTCTAACCTCGCACTTTGTCATGAAATGGAATCGATTCTGAAATAGCGCGCATTGGAAATAAATAATTTATAACACATCACTTGAAAAATACGTCCACGTTTACTGAAAGATCGCGCCGCGCACAAAGTGAAAACTTCACTCGTCACTTTCCTTCCAGAGTTATTATTTTATGAAAACTTCTCCACTGGTGGTTTCGTATTGACAGTCATCAACTATAATTCATTTTTATGCCACAGAAGTGAAGTGTAACACATAATTTAGTTTCGAACTATTGTCGTGACAGAAAAGCTAAAAACAGAATGAATAAAATTGTTTTTGTTTGTACAGGTTTTTTTCCATTTTTGTTATTAAAGGTATCACATTGCTTATGCAGTACAGCATACGTTGCCTATTTGTAGAAAGAGTCACACAATAAAGTATTTTTTAATAAGATGAAGTCGTGGTTATTTTATATAAGAACCTTGGTTATATTGTTATTCCACAAGAAACTTGTTAAGCAGTCATTTGGCGAGTTATGAAACTATGACAGAATTATTGGTTAGCAATCCTATACTTACTCACCTACCACCTTCAACAATATATTACTGTATCAATATATATGCATGAATTTCTTCAATGAAAATTCCATTACACCTTGTGATACTGTTCTTCAATTAAATCGGGACGCTCATCATAGCAAGCAAGAAATAATAAATAAGCAATTTTCGTCAACGCCAGACATCAATAAAATGTAGGCAATTGTTATACCGAGTTGGCCAGAAGTAGTTTTGGAACTCTGAGCTCAGACTTCAAATATGAAACATAAATAAAAATGAATGAAATAAAATTTATGTTTTAAATTAATTTCTGAAAAAAATTTCAAACTAATAGTTTTTGTGAGTACATGTTTATTGATTAAAGCGTATGTAAAAATAAAATTATAAAGTAAAATTGAATAAATGAAAACAGATAATTGTACGACTTGAACTAATTTTAAATAGCAAAATTCGTTTATTAATAAGTAAATAAAAATATGAACAAATTTTAATAAATGAGTGAATTCAAACATATTATAAGAGGGGTTTTCTGTTAATAATGTACATTGTTTCTTGCAAACATTCGACAAAATTAAACTATTAAATGACTCTTGTCACTTTTAGACTTATTATATTCTACCTGTATGTTACACCGACAATCTGGCCACTGCACCCTGGTGAACACGTAATATATAAAAGTGCATTTTAAATACTGCTATTCTTTTTGGCCTATTTTGTGGAAATATTTTCGTCATTTAATGAATATGAAGTGTTTTATAAAATACACACTTCTAAAAAACAAAATGTTTCTTGATAGAGAAAAACAGCTAAAATCATGAAACTACTTAAATTGAACTGTCATACAATCTAAACATTGGAATACCTTAATTGTATTCTCTGTAAATTCACACTGCACATTCATTTTTAACCAGCAAAATATAAAATTAATTTCAAACAAACTCTTGTAGTACATTTTCTTTGAAAACGGTGATAATACATTACGCATTGACTGAGACAATATAAAATCATTAATTATGTTTTTTTTTAAACTGTACTAATAATCAAAATACAAATGTGATACAATGTGGTGTGATGTAAAGTTTATTATTAATTACATGAACAGAAGTTGAAACACAGTAACTGTCGTCGTATGGATAATGTCTCTATTTAGCTACTGGCCTACCTATCATAGTACAATTATATGTTAGATTTAAGAAATCGTTTTCAAGCTAAAATTTTATAATATTGAAATATTTTGAGAATATCGGCGGAAGTTTACAGGTTATGAGAAAATGAAACAAGAAGCAACTGAAGGAATATAAAAAAATGGGCCGTAACATGCTACATCAGAGTGGCAGCCCATCCTCTCCTGGGTTTGGAGCTAAGCAGGATGACGTTCGAAGGCTCCACAAACTAGTTAACTGGTTTTCATATTAGTACATCTAGTATATCGCAAGCTTTCACGTTTGTCCCGGCCAGCTGCCAAAAAGCGGGTTTCATCGTGGAGTAATTTTATGCAGAGCTTATAGGTTGAATGATTAGGCTTTTAATGTACAGTTGAATTTTAACTAAGAGCCTCGTCTACGATTACCGTGCATAGTTCGTATCAGGATAATATCGACCTTACCGAAGATTTCCACCGCTCAGAAAGCGATCAGAAATCAATAATGTCTGATAAAGAAGAACACTGGCAGCATCACTAGTCTCGTCCTTCCTTCTCTGGGATTTTGGATGAAGAGTGGATCCTCGGGCCTTGAAGAAAAATTTGACGGCAGACAGTCCATTTCTTTCGACGATGAAAACGTTTTCTCTTGTTGAAAAAATTTCAATCGATCCGTTCCAAACAGCTACCAACTGTTATTATTCTACGAGCAAAGCCTCAGCTCTGACAAAAAACTTATCCTAGTCCACCTCTACCTATCGATCCCCAGGATCGGATCAGGCTGCTGTCCTCAGTAAGATCTATTAAACCACATAAAATTGATAAGCTCCAACGAACAACGAAAAAAAAAAAAAAAAAAAAAAAAAGAATTTATACGTACAAATAAACATTAGATGAGTGAACTTGAACTAGCGCGAGATGTCTGTGACCATGGATGAATGAAATATTTACAATATTACTATTAGTCTTTGACCATAGAAATTGAAATATTTAATCTGTAACACATGCATTTTGTTATGTCACAGATCACTCCGGCCAGGCGCAATAACAATCATTAAAGCATGTGAATGGTTATACTTGTCGATCTACATATGAAAGAAAACATTTAAATTTCTCAAACATTCAACATAACAATTAGAAACAAACATTAGGCCTATGTTCTAATATACGGCGCCATGAATGTTAAAGGTTCATGATTTGCACATTAGAAGCAAAATTGATTTTTTTTTTTTTAACCTTTAGTGCCTTGGCTTTAAGATTTACTATCAGAATCCTTTCTGCATTCGCGTTTTTGACATTAATAATTAAGTTGGTTCAGCACATAATCCCATTAAAATTAAATACAATATTAAAGTTATGAGTTATCTGAGTTCACCGTTATGGCGAACAATCCTAATCACATCTCACGAATGATGGAGATCCACTCAGCCGGCTCCTTGTTGCAGCCTCCAGACTAACGCTTTCTTAGCTTTGTGACGTCTCTGGAACCGCCTGATGCTCCGCTGTCCCGCCATTCTCGTTGTCGAGGCTGGTCACCACCTCAGGCACACGGCAAATATATTTCGCCGCGGGCAAAATAGCTTATAGGTTACACTCCTTGAAACACATAATTCTAGTTCAATCTTGTGGTAATATGTGAAGTCACATTCAACATTTTTGTTACACAGTTGAGACCCACATATTCGCCATTCGATCTTGTAGAGGAAGGCGTCGTTTACACGATATCTTGCTTGTATATTCGAGGCTGCTGCTAGCTCTGATCTCCCAGACAGCTGGACAGGTCGGTCACCATTCCCTTGCACCGGTCACGAACCTGACTATGGGTATGATGAATGCGTGTGTAGGCTAATTGTGTAGTAAAATCTGGTACCAAATTTGCAGCATGCAGAAAATAATTGTTCTTCGCTGTTTCAAATGAAGAGATAATGATTTGAAGTACTGAAAAACATTTACCTTTAATTTCTCATTAAACCAGTAGAATAGTTGTGTGGAATCATAAATGCAAGCCTTGGTGTGTAAATTACGTAGTCGAATCTGCATATAGGATTCTTCAAGAAAACTATAATGGTTTTTCTCGCCAATTACCAAAATATTCTTCTTTGGTCACGGTGATTTTCTTTAACGTCAATTAAGCAAAGAAATGCCTTTCAGTAATTTTAAAATTTTCATAGGCGATTAACACTTCGTAATTGAGCAGATTTATCGTGTAGTCATATTGTAGTTGTCACAGACATCAGTCATTCGGCATTCCGAAAGTATTAAAGGTATTAAGGAAAATTAGTAAAATTTATCTCCATGTATAGGATGACTCAAAGTATCACACCAATCGTGAAATGCGACAAACAAGATGGCGTAAGTGATAGAGCATCTCGATTCTGTGTCGAGGCAAAACTACTGGACAACTCTGGCTACAAAGTAAACATCACTAGTAAGTCAAATACAAAGGCAAATCGCATCACAATTACCTGTCCTACAGAAGTCACAAAAATTAATGCATCTAACATTTATAAACATACATGAGTGACTAACAAACAAAATTCAGTCACCATCTAGCATCTTCACTTAAAGTGACATACTTGCATAAATGTGTTATATTGTATCTGTCATTTACTTGGTTAGTGTCTATGGTTGATAACTTATAGCAGTTATTTCGAATTAATTTGCTCACTTTGAAAGGGCCATTGAACAACAATAACAGCTTCTTTGTTACTTGCTCTTAGCATGTCTACAACAGCACAAGATCGCCGACCTTGAAACAGTCTATCTTCGGCCTCTTAGCATACTGGCTCTTCTTGTTACTGCAGTAATCAGGCGACTTTACATAAGATTCCGCATTTCGTCTTCCAGGTCTATATGGTCCGCCTTCCATGTGATGTTTTCCAATTAACGACGAGGGATCGTCGTCGTCTCGAAAATCTCCGATCGTCTATTTGTTAGCTCCTCAAATGGAGTAAAGCTCGTGGTTATATGCATTGTATGCCAACTCTACAAACTGTAATTTTTCTCCCCATTTTGGCCGATGGTCCCTATGGATCTCATTCTTCGTTCCACTATGCTCGATAAGAAGTGATATACAGATGTTGTAGTCGGCCTGATACCCAAGGATTTCAATCCTTCCTGCCAAACTCGTCCATTGAACTGTGTACCAATATCTTAGATTACAAACACAGGTTTACCAATTGTCTTCGTTAAACTCTTCATTTACGACAACAAAGTACTTGCATTATCTTTCACGATAGAATATAATTTCGTGAATTTAGGGAATACATCTATTATAAGGAAAATGTACTTAACCCCGGCCTTAGACTGTGACAAGGGCCCAAACAAATCTATAGACGCCAAGGTCAATGGCTGCTCTGGTATTATAGCCTGTTATTCGCCCTGCAAGATCTCCTTCGCATGTTTGGCTTTTTGACAGAGATTGGATGCAGCTACCAATCTAGAAATTGTCCTTTGCATAAGTGGGAAATACAATTGTCGCCTTTAATAATCGCTTATCTTATTGACTCCTGCGTGGCTAAAAGAATTTGCGTTCGCTGCACAAAATCTTTGACTAGACTGATATGAATCAGAAGTTTACATTGCTCTTCGAACAATGCATTTTTTGCAGAATGGTGGTAAAACACACCGTCTTTGTTGGTGCAGTACAATAACTTTACCGTTTTATCAGTATTTGTTTAGTCAAAATTTTCCAAAATCTTTTGGCATCTCGGATCATTATGCTGTTCGATCTTCAGTTTATCCAACAAGTCCTTCATAATAAGATGTTCTTTCAAACCTTGGAAATTTTGCCGCAACTATGAATGCTAATGGTAATTTCTTTCTTTCTGCGAAGTGTAGTTCTCCGTCAGGTTTACTACTGAGATAGTTGGCTACAATTTTGTGCTTTCCTTTGATATGTTGTAGCTATACATCGTAGTCTTGAAGTAGTAATGCCCAACGAGTTAACCTTCTTCTGAAGATTTACCCTACTTTCAGTCACATTAAAGCCTATTGTTCAGGTAGCAAGTTAATCAATTTTCCTAGCAAAAGATCCCGGTATTTATTTAACGCCCTATCTATAGCCATTGCTTCATTTCTGTCACTGTATAGTTATGCTCAGCCTTATTAAGGGTTAGGCTGGCTATAGCTACCATCTTTTTAAATCCGTCGTCGTCCACTTGATTTAGCTGTGCACCTAAAGCATATTCAGATGTATTGGTTTATAACAGTTAATCTCTGTCCACCACTGGATTATTTAACACCAGGTCTTTTAAAAATAAATACGTTTCGGGATGCTCATTCTTATTCGCTATTCCATTTCCAGTCTATTCCTGATTTCAATAAAGCGATTAGAGAAAATGACAGTTCTGCTAACTTGCTAGAGTAGTTCCTAAAAAATTCTGCCATGCCTAGAAAAACATGTAGAGTTTTACTTTATGCCTTGGATATTTACTTATTGCCTGCAGTTTGTCTGGGAGAGTTTTTATCCCATTTTGGGTTAAATATGTGTCCTAAGAACTGAACTTCCTACTGGCAGAAATTTTACTTATTTAGGGCGAGTGTCATGCCAGCTTCAGACAGATTTTTAATCACTTTATCCAGTTGTTCTACGTGTTCCTCGAAAGATTCGGAAGTAATGATGATGTCGTCCACATAAAACCTGGCGAATCCGTTACATTATTCTTCTAAGGTGACATCAATGCATCTAGTGACTTCTGATACAGCATCACTGGTACCGAAAGGCATTACTTGAAAGCATTGTTATCTATTGTTAAAATGATATGTGGTGTGTTTTCGACACTCTTCTGGAAGTTTAATTTTACAATATCCGGCCATGAGATCTAGGGTACCCATTGTTATCACCCCTGCATTTAACCTAATGATATCACTTATTCTCACTGGACGTTCCCTGTCAAGGACCGTGATTCGATTGAAATTTCTTGCGTCTTGACACACTCTCACCAACCCGTCTTTCTTTTGGACACAAACCATTGGGTTATTGTAAGGACTGAGTTCCGTCTTCACAATATTCCAGTTCAGCATTTACTGTAAGTAACTTTCCGCTTTGGATAAATATTTCTTCGGAATTGGATAGTACTTGTAACATACCACGATATCTCGTGGAGATTACAGTATGTAAATGAGAGTCCATGTTGGGGACGTTAAGACATTTATGCACATATTAGTAATTTTAGTAACTCGGTATTTAAAAGTATTTATTATGCTGTTGTAATGTATATTGTGTTAAGTATAATGTAAACTTAATTACTCTCTGTGTTAATAGAGTGGGTTATGGC